>ARYC01001125.1:0-77442 GCA_000711775.1 Oxytricha trifallax | reverse complement strand
AAATCAAAATTAAAAATTTCCGAAACATCTTAGCTTCTACCAGCTTGAATATTCAAACGGCTGGTCCTCGGAAACGAGGTTAAATTCGATTCATTTTTATAATGAGTTTACAATTTGACTAGACCGAAGCGTGGCCCCTCTGGTGAAATTAAAAAGTAGCAATTTAAGGAGGAACATCCTAGTAAGGCTAGTCAATTTGTATGTTCCCCCCAATCAAGCTGAAACTAATTGAAGCTGCGTGGACCAGTCGGCCAAACGATAAAGAACTTCATGCTTGGTCTCTCTGCACGGTAGTTAGTATTACAAGGGTCGTTATTCAAAGTAACCAATAGTGTTGGAACAATCCTAGCGCTGATATTAGTGGAGGCTTGATTTTTAAATTATCAAAACCAAAAATCAAAAATCAATTCAGTTGAACAAAATCAAAAGTAGTAATGAAAATAAAATCAAATGCAAATTATCAAGTGGCTAAGTATTTTTTTTAATTCTTTTTATAGGCATTTTTCTAAATTATTAAACCTAGGAGCTCCGATAAAGTTTACCAAGATCTTGCTAAAGAAATCAAATTTTCTTAATGAATTAAATCATCAAGCATTTTTAATCTTAACTTTTAATATAGGTACCTTGAATGATTTTAGAACTAGAGGCCTCTTGGAATTATTAACTAAAGTGACTGCTCTAAACAAACTTAATACTTTTAACCCCCCTTTTATTTTATAGATACCTTTAAGATCTCTGTAGAAGATAATTAAGTGGCCACTTAAAGTTTGAGACAACTCTGATAACGCTTGAAAACTAAACCACTTTCTCTCTTTAATCATTTTTATAGGTACCCTGAAGATACATTGACTATAGAGAAGTCAACCTTACTAATGCAGAGTAGCTGAGCTAAATCAAAAAATTTCAAGGCTTTAATCAAAGTAAGAAAGAACCTAAAACTCTGCCCAAATTTTTAGTACTTTAATTACAAAGAGTGTAACAAACATCACTCATGCTTGAGTGAACTTTTTAATGTAAGCCTTTTTTAAGAACCAGAACTCTGTTAATAGAACAGCCAATCCCGCTAATTAGACCCTGTAAAATTTGTTAGTAGGGTAAGTAGTAGTAAGGTAGCTTGCAATTAAAAAAAATCAAAATCTTTTTAGGTAGTCTAATTTTAGTATCTATAAATGTAAATTAATGAGGGGTAAAAGGCTAAAAATTTGCACACAATTATCAGAAAAGGACTAAAGCTTTTAGAGTAAAGAGAATGAGAAGAGCCTAATAAAGCTCAGTCATAGAGAAACTTATTTCAGTTATCAGTGGTTAGTGCTGATAGAATTTTTTGTTTTGATTTTTACAAGTCTAGTTAACCTGAAACCCTGCCAAAATTTTGAGATCTCCAAACCAAGATCACTGTAAGTGTAACAAACATCACCGATGTCTCCTTAGTGATTTACAAACTCAAGACCCAATTCTCTAAGTGCCAAGGACCTTGGCTGAGTGACCAACGATCACGTGTTTGTGCTAGTTAGGTTGGCAAGAAGTTTTGAAGAGGAAGGGTAGTTTGTTGAGTGCTTTTCATGAGAGTGATCTATAGATAGTAGTTTTAAAGAAAGCCCAATAGAGTGAAATAGACAGTAAGGATTTTTCCTTGCTCGAATAGTAAGAGTCCAGTAGAACCTGTCTTAGGTCAACTTACTTAGGGTCTTAGGGTCAGTGTTGGTAGAGGGATTTCGTTGGGCTGAACTGTGAAGACTGGAAAAGCTGAAACGCGCCCAAATTTTGAGATTAGCTGGCTGTGATTTATAGACGTAAGTTATGAACATAGAATACTAAAGATGGATAATTGATTTTTTCAACTCAGGTATTAAGAGGCCTGTAGATATAAGCTATCATCACACTTACCTAGGGTACAGGTAGTCTGAGTTGATAAAGCCCTTTTCTCCAAAGTAGGATCAGAAGACAGGAGAACCTGAAATGCTGCCCAAATTTTGAGTTGGGCAAAACCGACATGAGTGTAACAAACATCACTCATTAAATCTTCGGGTTTTTTGAAGACTACCTTAGTTAAGGCTGCTCACTGGGGTTTAACTATAGGCTTGGGTTAATTAAGCGTATAGAATACATACTAGACTAGAGGTTCAAGAACTAAAACTGCGGCAGCAGTGGGGTAGGCAGGAAGATAAGAATTGTTGACAGCTGTTAAAGAGCGCTGTCGATTAAAACTTTCGAAATTTAACAATAGACTAGACCTGGAGTTTCGCTTATTTATAGATAAATCGGCCAATCGCGTTGAGAATATCTCGATTTAAATTGGATTATTAAAAGATTAGAATTGGTCATAATTAAAATATAAGAAGGCAAATTTTGAAGAAAATGAAACATGAAATATTTACTCATAAAGTGCTTTTTTAGGATATCATAGCTTATATTCTGTCAGATAATTTCTAAAGTTTTTTATTTTCTTTTAGAGTTTGGAGAGGAAAATTTTGTAGATTTTCAATCTTATTAAGTTACTATCAACTTCGTCAATAACATGATAGTTTAATGCTGGAATTATTAACAGTAATAATTTTATTATTAAGAATAAAAATATGTCAAGATAATCTTCTCTCAATTTTCAAAGGAAAAGAAGTAATAATGATAGTATAGAGGAGTCCAAAGATAGCAGTTGATTATCAAAAAAATATTCATAGAACTCGATTATCAGCGATGAGTTCCTGGACTCCAATTCCCTATAAGATATCAAACCCAGCAAAGTGAAGGTGCAGGAGAAGACCATCACAAAGTGGACGCCAGTGGTCTTGGGCAAGCTCTTCCCTAATGTGATTTAGAAGTCCAAGTTCACCTACAGCTCGGGCAAGGTAATCAATGCCGGCGAGGTGCCGCCTCATGTGTCAGAGTTGGCGGGTGGAGTCATTATCAAACTCCCCTCGGAATCAATCGCCGAATACCTGAAAAAGAATGTTGATGTTTGTTACATGCAAGAGGATGATGAGCTGTGTGGGTTCTTGGAGACTTATCTTTAGAGTATTAAATCTGGGAAGGCTGCGGCTTTCAATTAGAAGAAAGCAGGCAATGGAATTGGAACTGCAGGGCCTGACAACTAACAGAGTATGGTAACTCTGAACCCCGATCTCGCAAAGAACTCTAAAGTCATGCAGAAAATACTTGAGAGTATTGGCAATAAAAAGAGGGCAAAGAATGCAGATAAAAACCCATTCTTAAAGAAGCGAGAGGCCAAGCTGGCCTGTAAGAAATTAGATGCTGTAAGCCTGTACTTTAATGATCACTTGAAGCCCAGGCAGATAGCCAAGAAGTTGAGGATAGGGGTAGACATGGTTTATAGGATAGTTGAGAAGTTCAAGCATGAGATTCAACACACGATTCATGAACCCAAGGCCTTGCAAAAAGTGGGTCGAAAAGGAGTTACTGACAACCCTCTCCTGCTTGATTCGATTCAAAGTTATTTGGAGCTGAATGGTATCTACCAGGTCACTGGTTAGAAGCTGTACAACTATCTCAGAGAGCTATCTGAAAATAACCCTGAGGCCTCAGCTCTCAAAGTACCTTGCGTAGCAACCTTGAACAAGGTTTTGAAAGAGAAATTCCATTTAAGATTTGGGAAGACCCAGGCTGCCAATACCAAGTATCGTGACCCCAGCTATAACGATAAAAGGCTGTGGATAAGTCGCCTGCTTTCGCAGTTCCTACTTGAGGATGCGGTGATCATTTCAGTGGATGAAAGCAACTTTAGGTTTGACTCGATGCCCCCAAAGTAGTGGGCTTTCAATATCAATGATATGTATCGACAAAGCAAAAGTCAATCACGACTGTAACAAACATCACCTGCTGGCAACCCCATTCTGGTGGCCGATTCCAAACTTTTGTATGGCCAATAATTGCTTGGTAGGTTTTAGGATTATAGTGCCAGTGACTAGGAAGTGATTGGCGACTCTACTTTACCAAATTTTAGGATAACCCCTATAAATATCCCCCCTGAGCCATCTAATCCTAAGTTGCAAAATTCTCCAATTTAAGCCTCAAAATCTCGAAAATCGCAAGTTGAAAGTGAGGCTTTAAAATCCTAAAAATCGTAAGCATTTCATCAAAATTCAATCAAAACTTTCATAGAAAAGCCTGGAACTTTTCAAGTCAAATTCAGCATAAGGGAGGTTAGGAATCTGAAAAATTAGAGGCCTCGATCTTGGGTAAGAGGACGCCTGCAAAATCAAAAAAAGTCTTGAAATCCAGCAGCCTGGGTTCTTCAAGTATTGATTCGAAGAACGTAATTTTCTTGGCTTTATATTGTTTAGAAAAATTCGAGATTTTAGGTTAGGACCTCTCAATAATAAACTCCAGCTTATAAATCAAAAGCAACTCTGAAGAAAGATCTTTCCCCAATTCCTGAAGTGCCAGAGGGCCTGAACCAGTAGTTGAGCTTGACAAAAAACTTTCAGAATTTCAGGATCGCAAGCTCGGTCAAGTCAGTGGTTTCGGAGGATCTGCCGGCGAAGAAATTGAGGAGTGGGTTCACTCCAGTCCTGGATCGAATTGCCAAGTTGAAGTTGTCAAGCTCGAGGAAGAAATCGGTGGACTTGGTGGGAGACAAACATAAGGAGAATCGGTTTGGGATCACTCCTAAAAAGCTAAGGCTGTCCTAGAATGTGAGCAGCGCATCTATAGACCAACTCAGCGAAAGTCAAGGTAAGATTTGCTATTGATTGAAAATGGAAATATAGGCTTCAACTTGAAGGAAGAGAGCGAAAAGTTTGAGCGTGATATAGAGAGCATCCAAGACTACTTTGATGACAAACAGGAAGCCTCCAAGTTTAAAAGCATTGCAGAATACCAGAGTGAAATGAAGCAAAATCTAGGTAGTTATGGCATGAAGGTGAGGGAGCTTTCGATCTAGAAGAGCCCCAATAAGAGGCAGCAGTTCTCGATGTCATTTATAGCGGCCATATCTCAAGACCGAATCCTCTCAAGTCAAATCATAGAGGGCGCTTTCGACTCCTCCCTCTTCGAGAATTTCATCTATCATACCTTGCGAAGTGTGAGAACGGATAAAGATCTCAACTCTAAGTAGGTGGTACTCTTGATGGATAACGCTGTCATTCATAAGTATTCAGAGATGCTCGAGACAGCCAGGAAGTTCAAGGTGAATGTTCTATTCAATGCCGAGTATTCGCCCTGGTTGAATCCTATAGAGTAGCTCTTCTCGTTCGTCAAGAAGCAACTCAAAGTGGACACAGTAAACTCCAAGTAAGATAATCCCATCTAACATCTCTAGGCAGCAGCTCGTGAAGAGGGTCTCTGAAATCGTACAGAGCTTAAGTGCAGAAGACATTCAAGGCATGTGGGTGTTCAGTATCAAAAAGTGGCTGCACACTCTGCGCTATGGATTTGTCTGATGATGTTTGTTACAGAAGCAATTTGTGTTGCTGAGCCTATTAAAGGGAATCCCCCTTTATAAAAGAGTAATTTATAATACAAGGCTATAATGATAATAATAATAATCAATCATGGCAATTGCTATCGCACTTTCCCACTTTGTATTTGAGGCAATCTTGACATAAGCTTATGAAAGCAAGCAACCCTTCCAACTTGATTCTGATCGTGCTTCTTTAGTTGGAGGTCTACTCAATGCAGGATCTCTCTAATGTATTAGCATGCCAATCACCGCCCTTCCCATTTCAGCTTCTCAAACTGCGATGGATAATGCGAATGACCTTCATTACATATGCCCATTACACTTATAAAGCACCTCTCTAATTAAGCTTTGCACTCACTCTATACACTTGGTAATCATACACTGCAAAAAAGAACTAATAAATGGCGATTTATCTCATATTTATTCATAATTATAAAACACTACACTTCAAACGAAAAGGGTTTAGGGGTTTTGAAATATGGTCCAGGAGTTTCTGGGTTATGAAAATGTGTTTTTATATAATTAAGGGGTTTTTATTAATTGATCGAAAGGGTTTAATATTAAAAGCGTACACATATTATTTATTTATTTATTTTTATTTTCACTTTTTCCCATTTCATTTATATTTTAACAATAATATTCCTAAAGCATCTTTTTTAGGTTTTTATTTTACATCAAATTTATTTAATTATTAGAAATTAACGCTATTTAATAATTGAAAGTATATTATTCGAGTAATAGCACTTATTAAAGCATTAATAATAACAATCAATACTAACAAAATTAAACTCTTGAAGAATATATGAGTGCCAGAGATAAAAAATAATTGACTAATTCATTGAAAGATAGTGCTTAATTCAGATCGAATTTTATCAATAATTATGAGGATTAAAGTTCAAGATAAAAATCTAAATAGAATCAAAACAGATCATAAGACAAGAAAAATAAATTTATTTCTAATTTTAGTTCAATACAAAATTAAGAGAAATCATAGTAAAATTAAGCACAGTAGTAGAAAATGACTAATTTAACTTTTAATATTGTTAAAAAATTGTAATTTATGAATACCTTGATGTTATTATTAAAAATAATTATAGAAATACACTTAGTTATACTTATTAACTTAACTTTGGAAGGTTTTAACTCAATATTTTATTTTTTTAAAAAAATACAGTTTTCAAATTCTTATAAAATTTAAATGATTTAGTTTTTATCTATTCTATAATTAATATCATATAAGGCTTACTATTTATATTAATTAAACAGTAAATTTTTCGAACCAATAACTTTATCATTTCGTTGATAAATAAAATAATAAAAACTTCTTAATTAATTTGCTTTTAATGAATATCATATTGACTTGAATTAATTTTAATTTATATCTTAATCTGTTATAATTTGTAAATTTATTTAATTTCATTATCTAAAAATGGTAAATTAACTTCATATTTCATCTTTTTTTTAGAATTCGAGAGATAGAAAGACACCAAGTAAAACTCGTTAACTTTCTTAAAATGCGAAGATGGATTTTAAACTTCGTTTATTTCTTGAAAATATTTAATTGTAAATTTTAATTAGGTATTAAATATTATAAAATTCAATTTTTGACATCATTTTAAGTTATTTTTTAATTATAAACAAGAATAAAATTATTTCGAATCAATGCGGCTCTATAAGATAATATATTAACCAAAATTTAAGGTATTACTTCAATTTTAAACATTTTTGTAATCGAGTATTGCACCTGAGAAATAACGAATACCTACTATATACTTTTTCAATATGTTAACTCTAATGCATTATGTTCAAGCTGAATTAATATTTGAACACGAAGTTATATAAAAATGATTGAAATTTTTACCATGAATTTTCTTTACTCTAAATTTTATTACATTCTTTTTTATAAAATATGAGTTTTTATGATACATCATCGAAAGCAGCATCGTAAAATTTCAGTTCCCAAGCTTAGCAATAATTCTCTCAGTAACCAATACTAAGAAACATCTATGAATTGAATACTTCCACCCAACAATAACGAATTCTAACCGACTCTGAAGACAGATCTTTGCAATTATCTTTTAAATTGTTTGACTTAGAGGGAACAGGATTCATTAAGAAGGAAGATTTGTAGAGAATTATATAAAATATGGGTTATAAAATAGGCAGAGAAGATGCTCAAGATATTTATAGTATGAGTTAGATCAATAGAGGGGAGTTTAGCTTGGATTAATTAAGAGAGATCTTCAAGAGTAAAGTTGTAAGTAAAACTATATTTTTGCTAATATGCCATTAAATGTGAAATTTTCAAATGAAGCTTCCAGCTTCTAACTATTTTTAACTTTGTATATTAATGACTGATAAATTTAATAGAATCGAATGACAGACATTGATTAGTTTAAAGCAGATTTTCGTTTGATGGACGTTGACAACGTTGGTTATATAACACAAGCAAATTTGAAAAGAATTCTAAATCATGAACTGCAACTTGACATAAGTGATGAGCTTTTGCAGGATATGATTGAGGAATGTGATTTCGATGGGGATGGAGTCATTTCTCAAAATGATTATACTAAATTAATGAAGAAATTTAAGAAACTTAGCAAGTAAATTTGAAATTATATAAAAATTGATTTAAAAATAAAGAAATTTTTCATTTTTAATGCATGTATAAGGAAAATAAAAAAGTAATGAAGAAAATAATTATAAATTAAATAAAAATTTAAGGAATATAGATAAATTGAAACTATTTGTAAATTGTCATATTTAAATATAATTACCCTTTAAATGTAACCAGCAAATACAAATAACGATCCCCGGGACTATGCTCAGCTTTTCTAGTAATTTTGAAATTTTGTATTTTTATCTTCCCAATAAATAGTGAGCATGAAAACTACAAAAGACACATCAAGAATATAATTAAAATTAAGCCTTAGGTTGACAATAAAAGTCCCACTAAATTTGGACACATAAGAAACAAGGACTTCAAAGAGTAGCTGTTTAAGAAAAGAGAAAGATAAATCGAAAATAATCACCTAGTAGCTAAAATTCTATAAGTCAAGGTAAGTTATAATCTTTTTTATTTCATATCACTCCAAACTTTACAAATTACAAAAAATTTTCAGTCTAATTTAACCAATTTAGTCAAACAATCAAAACACAGAAGAAAGACAGAAAAATATGAGTACTGGAAATGTGAATATTCTTCAGACTAAACAATCAAAAATAACTTCAATGCAATAATCTCAATCCCCTACAAATCGGAAGTCTCTAAATTCACTGAATTTCTTGCAAAGAAAGAAAGAACTTGAGAAAATCATGCAAGAAAACATATTTATGATGAAGAAAATTCATTATGCTCAGCCATCTGTGCAATATAACGAACATATTTAGCATTAATAAGAGGTGAAAAAACTTAAGAAAATTATACAGTATAACTCAATGAGGCAGAGTATGATAACCACTGTTAGAAACTTCTTTGTAAGTATAAATTATCTTTAAATCATATTGAATATAGAGTGGAGTGGATGATCAAAAGAGTCATGATGATAAGACAGTTTAGAGAATGAAAACAGCTTCATCAGGCCTTGATTGATAGCTAATGGTAAATTTAATATTAACTTAATCATATCACTATTTAGTCTAAAATCATATAAAAACAATATGTGTTCATAAGACTAAATATCATTAAGTATATTTCTTCAGATACGATAAAGCTACTTTTTACGAATTTATCAGAACATCTGCTCCAAAATTTTGAAAAAAAAGTTCTAGAAAAACCATTTAACCAGATTCTTCAGTTGGTTATTAATATGTGTCACTACACTTATAATATATTACATCAACTACATCAAGCCTTGGTAGTGGAGGTTTCTCAGATTAATAGTCTAGAGGAAATTCTTAACTTATAAGCAGAAGAAAGTAACGAAGAATAATTCAGAGTTTAGATTTAACCAATAATCAATATTTGAAACAATAGAGATAGTAGTTATTATGATCAAGTAAATTAATCTTAAAATTTAAATAATTAACTGTTCATTCAATAATATAATATAAATGCTTATTATAAATAAGTATTTTTATCAATTTCCTAAACTTAAAAATATTTTTAAAATAAAAACCATATTTAACTTTGAAATGGCTTAATTATAAAAACTTTCTCATTAAATTGTAAAACTATAATACATATTTAATTGAATATAACATATTAAAAATTGCTGTATCTAATAGATTAATATATTTTAGAATTTTGTTTCCTAAATATATTTTTTTGTTTTTATCAGTCGTTCTTGCAATAATTTAACAGTAATAGATAAATAACACTCAAATACTATAAAATTAATCAGAATAAACCCAAGAAAGAGGTTAAAACCTGAGCTAAGAAGAATTAGAGAATTTGAAATCAAATCCATTGATTTAGGACACTTAACGAGATGAAAATACTGACAACTAAACCGTACTTAATGTTCTATCAAATCAAGAGCAATAAATCATAAGTTAAATAAACAATGAATAACTCTAACTCCAAAATTAGACTCAGTAAAATTTCCCATTAATCACTTAAAACGTGGGTTTAGTAGGGGTAGGAGGATATTCTAATTATTCAAATTAAAGCAACTACTTCTCAAGTGGGAATATCAGACCAGTGTCTACAACTCTAAATCAAATTAAGTACTGGAAGTTAATGCAACATGCTCAAAATTACAATAGTTTGAGCTCCAGTATAGCTCAAAATCACTATAACACCTTCATGGATGCTAAGGGAAGGAAAAAAGCTTAAAAATAACAATTGAAAGCATTGATGAAAAGAGAGCAGTCTCTTAATAGTGGGAATACTAAGAAGTATAGAAAATCGCTATCACTTATATAGTAGTAATCTCATTAAAATAAAGTTGGAGACATTACGCCAATTGTTTATGAAAATACTTAGTAAAATTAACCAATATCATCACAAAGTCAACTTGAGCAAGTTAATAATAACTAAATAGAAAGCGAAACTTAGCATGAAAATTAGAAAATTAAGAGACCATACACTTAAGAAAATGCAAATAAGTCAAATTAGTAAAATTTAATGAATATATAAGTGTAGCAGCAATCCTCAAATGAAGGCAATTAATCTAATATCGGGCATATAAATGACATTAATTTTTCATCACAAAGACCATCAGAAAATATAAATAGTAATAAATAACATGTTCATGAAGTGAATAAAGAAATAAAAAAGAAAAGAAAGCATAAAAAATCAAAAAGCATTAATAATTTTAACTAAATGATTGATGCTGCCTATGCGATGAAAATTTAAAAAAAGAAACTTTTCCTTTGAACTTATATTAAGCTTTTATTTCCCACATGAATTTTATATACTAATACTAAAAACAATCCAGCTTGAATTTAAAACTGCTATGAAATTAAGAAATTAAAATCAATCATAACTAGGTATTATTTTCATTAAGAAAGTCTGAGTTTCACCATGTCCCAAGAACAAAGGAGCTATTGTAAATATTGTCTCAATGTATGCTCTTAATTAACTGGCTTATATTCTGAATGTATAATTAATCAACCCATTTTTACCTTGAATGCTTTGAGTGTATTGAGGTTTAATTATTTCTATATCTTAGACTAGGATTTAGCATATCTTAGAGTGTGAGAATGGATTTTGTACTGTTAAATTGAAGCAATCTTAATTTGGCTGAATTTTGACTTCAATGTATCTATCAATCTTAGGTTTTTTGAATTTTGGTTAAATTATAATTGGGTATTTGATAGCTTTAGTATCTCTATCTATTAAGTTCAGATAAAACTTAGTCTTTATTTTAAGGTCTTCATTTTTATTATTGGGTTTTGAGTTTTTAGCATTTCCTAAACTGATTAAACTCAAGTAATACTTCTCTTCTTGTGGATCCACAAATAAGTTGATATTATTACTCATTTAATCATGATCACTTAATTTTAAAAGCCTCAATATTCCAGTTTTCTTGTAAATATCTAAGTCTATAATTGACTCCTTTCCAATCTTTATTTTTGGCTTCAAATATACAGCTGTAAGCAACGTCACTTTAAGCACTTTTATCAAGTCATTTTAATGATAGTCCTGTAACTTGTAAATTATTAAATAAATGTAGGTAAACATAATTGAAAAATAAAAAAATCACTAAAAATAATAACTCTTGAGGTAAAGGCTCATTTTTATTAGAATTCTTATAAATGAAAATAAAAACATCTAAGTGCTCTCCTACTCTTTTCTTTGGATTTATTTTCAAAATTAAGTTTTCTTTTTTATCAAGATTTATATCTGCTTTTATACTAGACTTAAATATATAATTCTAAGCCACTTTGTCGATATTTTTCAGATCTTCTGGCTTGATGAACTATTTTAATAGTAAATATGAATATAAATGTTCTTTGTATAGAGATAAGATGTATAATTTAATATTTAAATTCAATTAGTTATACTTTTCATTAAAAATCATCCACTTTGTGAAATTCTAAATAAGTTAGATGGATGTAGATTTATCTGCTTTTATGAAATTATCTTTAATATTCATTGTTTCGTAACTCTAATATCTAGGGCATATTTCTAAAGTTGTAATGGATAATATGCTTTTATTTGAATGAATAACTTCAATCTCAATGTTCCTCTATCCAAATTATAGATATAAATAATTTATCCCTTATTTTATTCTTAAACTCTTCATATATTTATGATATAAATTAGTACTTGGTATCAATTGAATTACTTTCAATTTAAGAAGCCTTGTCTTTATGAATTAATGAATCTTCCACATCTCTCACTAAACTATCTTCTAAATTTTATTCCATTTTTTCATTTTGAGGTAATTGTGGCATACTGCATGCTTCCCTTAAAGTTTTTATTTTAAACAGCAATCTGATATGTTTTGAAGCTTTAAGCAAGATTCCTCTATTATTTGGCAAAAATATGTCATCATAATTATCAAGAAGTAAATCCAAGTCAGATTAATGGTAGAAACCCAACTCAGTCCAATACTACAACTCTTCAAGGTTCTTGACAAGTTAAATTTCTGGCTCTATGTCTAGTTACTCAATTAACTGGTCTCTCACTTAAACGTTGAATATTTCATCAGTTCTTAATGGGTTTTTTATTTCCAAAACGTAAAATGTGGGCTCTCCTTATCTAACATCTAGACTCTTCCGCTTCAATATTGCTTAGTTAAGTTTTTATTGGATCATAGTATCCTTGACTTGTTCTCTGATTGAAACAAAATTATTGAGTTACTATTCTTGCTCAATTAACGAGGGTTCCATATACATTACGCTCTTATTTACAGTATTAGTTTTTTATTTGAATCTTGATACCCTCAATTTCTTTCTCTCGTTATCGTCCAGGTTTTCCTTGTCAAATTCATTATCATTGTAAAATGAGTCAAATTGTTAAATTTTGAATATCTCTGAATCATTGGCTTTAGAGTAGATTTTCTTCTTTTCTTCGTGATGCTTATCGTTTATGTTTGCTTTGTCAATTAGGTCTTAGAGCACGAATATACCCTTATTTTCAATCATGAAAAATAGGTCTCCTAATTCTTTATTCTCGTAATTCCTTAAAGTTATCTTATAGCCAACGACTTAGTATTCTTTATAAAAATTATTGGGAATTAAATATATAAGCTGAGTAAAAAGTTGATTTCTGCTACTTTTTAAAATATAAGCTAGTATTATATTTTGTTATATTTTAAGTAAAATAAAGTTGTAACTTTATTAGATAAAAAAAATGAAGCTTTTATTTTGGTTAAAAATTATCATTAAAAGTTGTTTTGAAAAAAATCTTCAAATATATTATATTCTTTACCTTGCCTTAATGAAGTTAGGATATTACAAGACCCTTGACCAATTAAGAAAAGTGTATGATAATCATAAAGCTCGATGTTCAAGTCTCCTTAAAATATATATTTAAAGAAATCTGACATATCTCTCTCATGTATGCAATCAATAAACTTCAATAAATCACTTTAAACTTGTTATTATAATTAATTATTTTTAAGATTATCGAAAGTGAAACTCATTACATCAAGTTATTTATTAATGCTATCATATTGTCTAATCCAAAATAATGATTTTTAATTTTTCTAGTAGATATTTGCCATATTCCTCTAAATAATCATTTTTCCCAGATGTTATTACTGTTGCTTAGTAAAAAACTTTACTCTTATTAATAGTTTTGAGCCTGGATTTTATAGACCTTCAAACCCTAAAATCGTTATTATATAATTTGATTTTCTCTGGGAATCTTAAAGCTCGTTCATAAGTTTTATTTGATCTTTTTCGATGTAGTTATGCTGATAAAGTTGTGTGTGGCCTAGCCTTATAAATGCTAGAGTAAAGAAAATATATTGCAAGAAAATAAACTCGTTCATTCATAAAACTTTTTATATTAACACAAAGTATCTTGTCTTGTCATCTCAGTGCCTTATTACTTTTAAGTCTCCTAGTAATCGTCCTCATTTAGCTAAGAGTAGATCTAAGTGGTTGTCACAAAATTTTCACTCATTCTTTATTTCTCACCAAAGAAATTATTAGAACTAGAATTTTAACTTATTTCATCTTGACTTTTCTACTTTTTATGTTTCTTTTTATCTTTACTTGGAGATTTACCCTCTTTTGATTTCTTCAATTTTTCATAAACTATTTTGTCAGGTTGATCTAAAGACTTAACCGCATCTTTAAAGTCATCTTGCTTGGTAATAAATAGCAACTTACTGACATTTAGTTATTTTATACAAATTTAGTTAATAATTGATTGAAATTAATAAGTCATTTTTTACATAGATTGTTCTCATATTACTGTTTAAGTCCATCAACTACTTTCTCCCCTTCCTTTACTATTTCAAAAATAAAAACTAAAAATCATTAAATAATATAAGATTTCTTTGACTTTATCAAAATAAGTGAGGCCTGTCTTAACGTCTTGTTTGAACTTTAATTTCTCAATATCTTCAATTTGTCTTTACTGCTCTCTTTTCTAGTAGTTCAAGTCCCCTTGAAGTTGTCTTTTGACTTCCTGTTAATGAAACATCTCTGATCTGAATTCATTACTCGCCATTGGGAATTGTTCTTATAACTCTCGTTGTTTGCGATTCTTTTATTCCACTTACAGTTACAAATTTTGCATGTCTAATTAAGTTGCAACTGAGATTTTAGTTGAGATAATGGCTTGGAGTGTTGCTAAAACTGGGTAAGAAACATCATGAAAGTAGAGAAGCTCACCAAAGAGTGAAGGCTATTGATTGTTTAAATGTAAAGTATGCGTGTATAGTTCATCCATAATGTCATCTTAAGCAGTGTCTTTATTCAGAGTTGGTAAGAAAACAAAATTTGCGAAGTTTATTGTATCCATATGGATGTGAGTATCATCAACTACGATCTTCATTTAGTACTAAATTTGAAAGATTGTTGCAACAAATTAGTCAACTATAAATTCTGAAATCTAAATGTTTGCACCTGCTTCAAGAACTGTCAAGTCATTTTAAGCAATTGTCTCTTAAGGCTCTTATAAATTAAAAACTTACGACTTCCCAATCGCTTTCCAAGTATTGTGTACTTAAATGTGCACATTCCTTTCACTAATAGAGATTTCAACCTTTTCATAATTTTAAAGTTAGAATTAGACAATAGCTCTTTACTTCATTCTTTCAAGAATTTCTTATTCATTGATTCCCTCTAAGACTAATTTAAGTCTATAGATGAACAAGGTTTTTTTCCTGCCTAATCTTGTTTAATAAGGGATCGATAAAACTTTCATTGGAATTTTGTTCCCAATAACTCCTGGTAAAGTATCTTCAGAATTAAATAAAGAGCTTTCTGACATGACTACACCGATGTTCTTGAACTTTCTCTTTTCTGCTTCATCAACAATTTATCTAAATCTAAACTCAATATCGTACTATGTAGGAACCAATCCTGGAATTTTTAAATCAAACAAACATTGTGGATTTAAGCTCATTAGTTATCTAGGGGAACCTTTGTAGAAGATTCTTCTCAAGAAATTACTATCCTTAAGAAACAAAGGTAGGACAACAAATCCAACATGATGATATACATTTTGAAACTTCTCTGGATATTCAATCATGCTGACATCTATTACTACGAAACTATCTAAGTCAGGCCTTCGAGTCAACATAAACATTTGAAAATCGTTGTAAGAAAGATCCTTTTCTTACACTCTGAGCAGTTTTGCATTTTATGAATCTTAGACTAATGGTATGATATGTGACTCTGGGGTCCTCCCATAAAACTGCATATCCATAGCACTGAATAAAGTTGCATAGCATTTTAAAGCAAACCTGCTCTTTGCTTTTTAATGTGCAAAAGTGTCTTCGGGTTTGTCAAAGGTTTGGGCAGCATCAAATGTAATTTAGGCGCAATACAATTGGGGTTAATTTGAATGGATTTTTTATTTTTTTAGGATGCTTGAGTTTACAAAGTGATTCTTCTTCAGATTTAAAAGTATATAAAAATAACTAAATTTCTGTACCAATTATTGTAGTTGTTAAGAATGTAAAATTTAAATATCAATTAAATAATTTAAATGTGTCTGGGCGGAACTCTTTAAATCATTTAACTTTCTAATTGCTTAAAAGAATCCATGTTATTATTTTCGATACTTTCTGCAGTGTTTAAAGTACTCATTTTCAAATTTAAATGTTAAAATATTCTAATTTTAATTTATTTCATTTCATTATATTTATCTTTATATTACTTGTAAAATCATTTACGTTATTATTTAGGTAAAATAATGCATTATATTTGATTGAAACTGATCGGAGAATTACTCTTCTATAAAATTTACTTTAGAATTCATTTTGAAGCAACTGCTGTCTTAACATTAGGATTTTAAACAATACCGTTCCAAAAACTGGCAACTTGATATGCGTTCCCAATCTCCATAGAGTTGAATTACTGCATAAGCTTGCAATAGATTTAGTGTTTATCTTTTCGGAATCTTGGAATAACTTAGTGGCCAAGATAGATTGTAATAATTTCATGCATTTTTTGTAGATTCTCAATTTCTTTCTCAACCTATATCAAAGTATGATAAATAGTGATTTTAACTTACATTTTCAAGTGAGGACTGCAGACCAGTAGCATCTTTTGAGTTTTTCAATATAGTTCTTACGGTTTTCTTGCCTTAATTGACGTTTTCCAAGTCAGTTTAAGCGTTTTTCTTTTTCTCTTCATATTTCTTTTGTTGTTTCTCAACTTGCTCTCTGATTAAGACTGCATCCACTAAAGCTTGCAAATCATAGGTCTCCCCTTTGCACCAGTGATACATATCCACGAATGGATTGTTCAAATTTTGAATCAAGTTATCGACCTGCTCCTTGTATTCTTTGTCTTTGCTTTCATGTCCAAGTACCATTCTTTGTTTGTCATGCTCGACATAAACATTGAGGTTCACTTCTTCGTAGTTTGACAGTATATTGTAGAATCCCTTATGATTTGCAATATTCGAGGTCTTAATCTATTAAAAGTTCTTGATCATTTTCTTCATGACTTTCAACTAGGGAACTACTTTTTTGGCGAAGTAGGAGAATTCAATGATAGTGTTATTGAATTGCTCCTTCTCAGTTAAATCAAAGTTTCTTTGTTTAACATCTAGAGATTGTTCTAATCTGTCGATTGCTGTGGCTGTGGGAAGTCTGCTCAGTTTACCAAGATTCTTTTCTATATCACCGTTTGGTCTGGAGAACATCAAAAACTCTTCGGAATTTATTATGAAATCGTATAATGCGCATTCAAAACCTTCCAAATTCATTAGTATTAAATTTATTCATTTTTTCTAATAAATTACATGATAATAGAGATTAAGAATTATGAAATGGCATAAAATATTAATTTTCAATCCATTAATAATCTAATAACTTTCTCAAAAATATTAAAAGGCAAAATTATATACTTTAAGAAATTTAAAAATAAAAAGAGTGTAAGAAAATCAAATTGTACCTTTTTTTGAAAATCTGTGTTTCTTTATTGGTTAGAATACAAGAAAAACTCTTACATAAATGTATAAATATATTATTTTTATAAAATTACAAAATATTTAATCATATTTACAGATTTAGATTTTGATTTTCTCAAGAATCTCTCAAGATAAAATCTTCTTTCATGAATGAACTTTATCTCTTTGCCACCCTAAACTCAAGTTATTTATTTTCTAATTTTTGCTTACGATTGCTTTCTTAGGTGGAACTTTTGGAATATAAACGCCTGGCCATCTGAGCATGAGTGTCTCATGCAACACATGAAAATGACTGTATCTTCTCTGTCCCTCCCAAGGCCCTTACTTATCAACGCCCTTGACAAAGTAGCTTATATGGCTACCTTGCATTTATGGATTTGACACGGAATAGTCTTAATTTTCATCGTTGAATAAAGTGGGAACAAAAGTTCTATCTATAGTTGCTGCAGCCAAAACATCATCCCCTGGATTTTAGTTCAAATCTTAATTCTAAGATTGCTTCCATAACTCTGCTTCATCGTAGTTTCCACCGCCTGTCGTTGGGTTCATGTGATAGGTGTCTAGAATAAAAAGTTAAGTTAATATTAAGAAGGTTTTGAGTAATTCGTCAATAAAATTCATTTACATACCATCATCATAGTAAGATGTTTTGCTCTCCATTATTGATAAATCTTTTATTTATTTTACAAAATCTTTATAAAAATACAATCAATACATCTCATTATCGTTATAAATGAACTTCTAGTGTTAAAAAAGTTAGATAAATATTAGAAAATATAATATAATGGAACTAGATCCATCTACAAATTACTTGGTGAACAATCATAAAGTTCCCAAGAATTCAATAAAAAATCATTAAGCTTCATAATAAAATCGTAGTATATAATCACTTAATGAAGTATCTCCATGGCTTTTTAACAATGGAAATATTCAATAGAAAGAATAGATTAGTAATTAGATCCAATAAGAAAACAACTACCCAATTAAAGTTACAAAGAGCTTCATTTTTAAAGTTCAAGTGACAAAAAAGTAATAAAAACTAGCTAGTAAATTAGTTTCTAGTGAAACTTAAACTAATGGCGAACATCGATATAACTCTAATTAAACTTTTAATGATTTAATTTTTATTCACTCTTTAGAAGAACTAAGAACAACCTTATTAAATTCGAAATAAGATAGTCTATAGAATTAAAAAAGCTTGAACATTACGAACGCTACACCATTGCCTTTTTTAAATTAGTAAAACAATTAATTACCCTAAAATAAAGCATATGAAAATCTCATTAAGACTCCTGTACATGTTAAAGAATTTTTCATGAGCTAGACCCCAAGAATTAAAAGGCAATTTAAAAATTCGAAAAGTTATCAAAGTATAGAGAGTCACGAGGTTGAAAGACAGTAGTCATAGTATACTACAACTAAGTTTCACAAAATTGACTTGAAAAAAGCATAAAATCAGCAAATGCAAACTTCCACAAATGTTGTCTCAATAGTTTATATTTTATTATAAATGAAAAGAAGGTATTATCAATAAGATCAATAACTCCACCTGATCCCTAATAAAATAGCCCTAAAATTCAGAATATATAAAACAGTTCAGAATTTTACAACCTACCTATCTGGTCCAACTCTTAAATTTACAACTCTTATATGAGTACAAACAATTTCTAGCAAGATATGATGCATAAATCATAAGTTTAGTCAATTAAGCAGAAGTTCCATGATATCAGAGCTAACAAATAAAATACGAAGTTCCTGACTAGAAACAGCAAATAATAAATGAGTGTTAATGAAATTTCTAGGGAAAATGCTAAAGTTAGCTTTATTAATTTTGACAATTTAGACGATCCGTAAATGCATTAAACATCTGTAGATTCGAATAAAGATTTAATGATGCAAAAGGCAAAGCATATTATTTCATAATACACGAATCAAGAATAAGGATCATAACAAAGATTTGACTTGGCAAAGCTGAAGTTACATAATAAGTTTTAAACTTATTTGAGAAAAATGTAGTATGATTAAACTCAAGCATATAAAAAGCTCCAATAAAAGAGTCCCACTACTGTTGGAAAACTCATTGAAAATACTAAAATGGAGTTCAATAGTTAAACAAAATAAACATCAGAATAGGATTCTAGGAATCCAAATCAAAATGGAATCGTGCTTAATCAAATACACTAAAGGAGGCCAATAAATCTTAAGATTTATTAATCAACTTAGCTATCTAAGAATTCTTCTTTACCAAGCTTGATGGGACCTAACGAATCAAAGAATTAAAGTATAAGGGATCTAAATAATGATATTAAAGAAGATCTAAAACCTGAATATGATTCGCCCAGATATCAAAATCTAAGATAATCTCGCATTTACAAAGTGAATCTTAAACTTGATAAAACAAAGAAATAAAATCAAAGTTATACATAAATAAATACTTAATAGTAGCAATCCCTTAGATCATCACTTGGATCTTTGAGATCTTTGTATAATCTAAATACCAATAATACATAAAGCAGTTAGTAAATTACTGGAGTTAGATTTAAAGAATATTAAAAGAATGGGGGGGGGGGAAGTTTCCTGCACTCGAGGAAGTTTCCTGCACGCTTTAATATTTTTATGTTAAATTTAATAAATTTGACATAAATTAACAAAATTAATATTTTTTTACCCATTAAATATTAAGAGCATATCGCTCATCATTGAAGTAGTTAAAGAAAATATAGTCTAACATTATAAAGGCATGGTAAGAACAAGAAAAATTCAATCAGAATTTCAATAAAAATTGGATAAAATATTTGGAATTACTATAACAAAACCTATAAATATTAGATGAAAAATGTCAGAGTTGTTGGAATCTGAAGAGAGATATTGACTATTGATTATAAAATTAAAGTATAATTAAATGTTGAAATTAGTCCTGAAGTTAGTTGATAGTTTTTATAAAGATTAATTTAATTAAAAAAATAAAAATTCAAAAAATTTAAAAGAGTGCAGGAAACTTCCCTAAAATTTTTTTTTTATCATTAACCGGTGCAGGAAACTCCCCCCCCCAAAAGAATACACCAGCTCACATTGTATATTAAAATATGGATTGGAAAAAGATTTGACAACATTTATTAAATGAGTAATTTAATTATAATTTAGAGTTTTTAATAAATTAAGTTAATTTCTTTAATACATCGTCATTTTCAAGTTTTCCACGTCACTCTAGTTTAGCGTCTTTCATGACTCTAATTTGACTCTTGTACTTGAAATCTCCAGCGATGTTATTGATTGTATCAGACAAGAATGCAAGTCTAGGAATAAATCTATAGAATGCGTTTGCAACTACAATCTCATCTCTTCTTAGCTGAATAGCCTTGAGAATCATATCTGCTGCAACATCTACAGGCATGCCACTCTTAATGTTTCCATCTACCACTCCGAAGGCTTAGCCTGAGCCAGTTGCTGCATTCTTAGAAATGTTTGTGGATACATATGATGGGTATACTTAAGTTATCTAGATTCCATAGGGCTTAACTTCTGGTCTGAGAGACTTAGAGAAACCATCCATTGCAAACTTTGAGGCACAATACATAGTTCTAACTGGCACCCCCATTAAACCTGAAATCGATAAAATATTCACGATATGGCCACTTTTCTAGCTCATCATCATTGGTAAGAATCCTTTAACAAGTGCAATAGCATAATAAATTGATTGAAATAATTAAAATTTAATATGTCAATATGAGACATGCAGTTTGTATTCATCATATATTAACAAGTAGAAAATTCAGTTTTCTTAAATTCTTCTCTCATTGAAAGCCCTCCATTGTTGATTAAGATATCAACTTGTTTAGTGAGCTTGTATTCCTCTATTTGCTTCAAGCATTCATTAAAATATGATATTCATTTATTTATATAATTTTGGCATTCCTCTGGCTTGCCAAGATCCATTTGCATAACTTTGACTCTTGAGAGATCTTTGCATTCAGATTTTACTCTCTCAAGTTCTTTGACAGTTCTGGAGGCGATAACTACCTCCTTAGCATTCAATTCAACAAATCTCTTGGCAAGTTGACACTCATATATTTATTCTTATCTCATAGAAATTATAATACCCTATAATAATACTTTGATAATATTATAAATAAGTTGCTCCCCAATTCCACTGCTGCCTCCAAGTGATAAAAACAGTCTTGCCAGTGAAGTCTAACTTGCAAGTAGCCCACTTAAAGTACTTGTATCCTTGGTATAGCACTGTAAATGCTATGATAATAGTAGTCAGAGTACACAACATATTTAAATTAATTATATATCTTCCTTAATTTCACCTAATTATAGTAATGTAAATTTCTCTATATAAAAATTATTACAAATTATTATTATTATTATTTAATGCTGTACGGAAATTAATACTCGGGCTTATGCCAATATTAGACAAATAATCTTAATATAATCTTTACTTATATACTAAATCTTTTTCGATGAAAAAATATGATTTTTTAATTTAAAATTAGAATAAATAACTACAAACATAATTATAAAGAATTTAAGAAGTATTAATATTTTATTGATAAAGTGGTTTGAATTTGAACATAAAAAATAAATATTAATATTATTTAAATTATTAATGCAAGGAGGAATAGGCCTGGGTGGTGCTCTCTATGCAGGCCGTCGTAATGATTAACTGCAATAAAAAAGAGATAGATTAATGAGAGAAAAAGAAAAGCGTAGCATTCCAGTTACTGCAAAATTAAGTCTACAAGATTTATAAATATACTAAAACTCATTATAAACAATGAGATATTTAGGTCATTAACTTTATTTTATATTTAAAACAATCAATGTTTAAGGTTTTTAACTTTAAATGATATTTATTTAATATCTTAATTTAAGCATTTACTAGATATTATATAAAGATTTACAGAATATAAATGGAACACCAAGCTAAAGATACAATGGAGTTTTTAAAAATTAGACTAATGTTCATATTTTATAAATTTGATTTAATATAATGGCCTAAAATCTGGAGGGCTGTCACGAAAAAACAGCGACACTTGGTCACCTGAAAAATCAATGAGCAGGAAAAATTCTTCAATATATCATAGAGACACATAGAGAAGCAAAAAACTATTAAATTACAACAATACCAATAGTAACATTGAAGAATTGCAAGCTGATGATTAATTTTCATAAAATCATATATTAACATTATTCATTTACTATTTTTAAAATTACTATTAATAATTAGCGTTATATAATCCTTAAATATTTATAAAGATAGTTTAGATTTAGATCACAAAGTCTAAAGCTTTAATAACTCACCTAGGAGACAATTTAAATAATTAATTAGCTTGAATTTATTAGATTATTGATAAAATAAATAAATTATTTTATTTGCAGGGAGATAAATCGATGAAAGCCTTGTTGATTGGAGTCAAGAACCTGATATATTAAATCTGGATTTTGGCAAAATGAATATTTTAATAAATAGTATTATCTCCGATTTTTAATTCCTTTTAATAATTTATGGTAATTAGTTTTTGGATTATTAAATTAGAAAGTTAGAAAATTTAGGGAACATAGCGACTAAAATTAGTCGTACTGCCCCAAATAACAAATTTTTCACACGGATCCTAAACAAAAACTCCCGCTAGAGTGGCACAAATAAATCTTTGGGATTTAAACCACAGATAGTTATAGGAGTTATTCCGGCTCTCTCAACCTGATCCGATTCATGAAACTAACTTTTCTAACTTAGGCTTTAACTAACTATGTACTTCACGCGAGTAGTTCTTTCCTTAATAAGGAACATAAACTCAAAAGTAGTTGAGACTTTTATGAAGTCACACAATAAGGCTACTACAAACCAAGCATTGAACCTCAGAAAAACCAAGCCCACTCCAATCTCATCCAATGAGAGATTTCAATCCTAGACTGTTCTACTGGGATAGAGAACCCTCATTCAAAAATCCATAATAACTTAGTCGCCCATTCAAGTCGAAATTCTCGATGTTGATAACATTTCACAAAGAAAACAACCTTCAGTACCCACAAACTGAAAGCGACCTCTTTCTACAAACCAAAAATCTAAACCCATCACAATAATAACACCAACCTAAAAACAAAAACATAAAAAGAACAAGTTGTTAATGTTGAGGAGAAAACAACTACTATTTCACCATTGGCACCACATCACATTTACTAAATAGGAGCCAATGATAAATCCCATCTGACCCAAGATATTTGAGGAATCACTCCTATAAATCTTAAGACATAATTAGAATCACCCAAGGAAAAAAATTATGGAATCACTCATGAATCACCAAAAAATATTTATCAAAGATATTAGGTGAATCACCCAAACATAAAATGATACTTAATATGGAAATATCTGAACGAACAAATATCTTGAATACTACTATTTAATACCAAGTAATCAATGGGACCATACAACATTGTTGCATACTATAATAACAAACAAGGACCTCCACTACAACCAAAAAGGTCCTTTAACCAGCTACGGTGGAATACCACAAAACCCCGAGACACCAAAATCCCTAAACCCCATAGATATAATACTATAAATCTGACATTCAACCAATAAAACTAAGATATACTTCCTAAGTAAAAATTTTTAGTATTAATAACTTAAGGGATTAATAACTATAATATATTTAATAGTAACATCTAACGAAAATGGCTAACCTTTCACACCTTAAATACAATAGTACATGGTGTCTTCTATGCAACAAACAATCATGTATGGAGAGATCTTTCCAACACCTAACTAACAATCAAAACGTTAAACATTAATTGAACTAATTCATTGATTTTACGGTCTATTAAGATAGATACTACTAAACTCCTGCAGAAGAAGCAGTAGAGTTATCGAGATAGATCACAGAGTTCTATAAAGAACAAATCTATTTGCATAAGATGGAGAGACATAGACAAAAAGATAGAAAGAACAAGTAACTCATGGACGAGTTACATGATATAATAGAAGAAATGACAGATAAAGGACAAATTTGAGATTGTAAAAAAGATTTAAATTAAAAATTAAAAGGGCTCGTCCCTTACATATATATCACATATATATTCATCGGGGGGGCCTTAAGCATTATTAGTTTTTGGAATAGAGATGGTTAAAGTTACGATGAAAATGGAGAGGGAACATACAGGAGTGATATGAACAAGACTTAAAATTTATCAAAAACTTAACAAGTATTTTTTCAGAAACATCAAAAAGTAGTAATTTAATAAATGGATTAAAGGCATTAAATTTAAGGCCATAATTTTATTTAATAATTATATAAAAAACTTAGAAAATAATATTGTCAATGACTTAGTAAATTTCAACTTATACAAATCATTTAAGTAATTTATGATTTTATGAAATCTTTATTTTTACAATAGTAATTCTGAAGAAATCTGCTGTGTTTAAATTTCATTCAAAAAGGAGTTCTTATGATAAAAGTCTCTTTATATTTTCAGTGCAAATAATCCAATTAGATATGCTATTGTCTGGCTAGTGGATTGGAAGTAAGTTCTAAATATAGATTTATTGTAAGAATACATATGAGTTAAGGAAAAAATTATAATTAAATTAATAATTGTTACAGATTCGTGGCAGTTAACTTTCTGGAAACCTAAAAAATATGGTACTTGTTCGATAGAGAATTCAAAATCAGCAGGACTTTACAATTGGCAATTCAACTAAACAAATTATCCAAAAATAAGGTCAAGCTATCTCGCTCTAGGGATGCGATAGAGAGGTACCGCCAATAGTAAAGTCCAGCTAATTTTAAGTTCTCTTTCGTGCATGTACCATATTGTCTAGGTTTCTAGAAAGTTAACTGCCACAACTTTGAACAATTATTATTTTAATTATAACTTTTTTCCCAATTTATTCTTACAATATTGATCTAATCTGATTCCATTTTTAATCATGTTAATAATCCAAGTAATAAGTAATTTAAATGTTAAAAATTATAGGTATTTTGAAGCATTCATCCTTTTAATGATTTTAATGAATTCAGCTACTTTAATTTTATGTAACTATTTAATTTAAAAATCCCATTAGTTGAAAATAAATATCTACTTTAGTCTTTTATGATTACAATGATAGAGACTCAAGTTTGTAATGGAACTAATTTATGGATAGTTTAGGACTCTTTTTCACTATAATATTCGCTCTCGAATGTGCACTTAAGATAGTAGCTTATGGATTTGTTATACACAGGAAGGCATATCTCAGAGTTGGATGGAATCTTATCGATTTTGCAGTTGTTGTTTCAGGGTAAGTTCTATTTATAGAAATAATGAACATATTATAGAATTCTCGAAATATTGCCTGGATCAGTTAGGTTAAAATCCTTAAGAGTTTTAAGAGTCTTGAGACCTTTGAGAAGTATTAATGCTATACCAGGTATGAATATAGTTATCCCACTTATTATTTATAATGTGTTTTAGGTTTAAAGAAACATGTAACTGCTCTGATCTAATCTATTCCAGATTTCTTCAATGTCACGATATTCTTACTCTTTATATTCTTGCTCTTTGCAATATTAGGCACACACTAATATTAAGGGGTCTTATACAACCAATGCAGACTTAATCCTCTACCAGAGACTCCAGACACTTGGGCAATTGATACTTCAGCTATAAGAGTTTGTACTAAAACAGGTCTGGGATTATATACTTGTCCAAATAACGAATACTGTGGTAACCCGAGCGAACATGACATTGACTTATTAAGTGAGGGAATTGATTAAAACCCTATAATTAACTATGGAATAACTACTTTTAATGATGTGGGCTCTTCTCTTCTTGGTGTCTTCCAGATATAATAAAGATATTGGCTATTTGATTTTAATTTTATTATAGTAACTACAGATGGTTGGACACAACTTATGCTTGATCTAATGGACGGAGATATACCATTTCTAGGAGCTTTTTATTGCATTATGATTGTGGTGGTTGGCTCATACTTTCTGATGAACTTAATTTTAGCAGTTATTATTCAAGCTTTTATCAACATCTAAAAGAGGGAAATAGACGAAGAAATCATGAAGCTTGAGTCAAATAAGTTAGATGAGGACATGCAAGAATTGCAAGATGAAGAGGATGAAGAGTTTTAAGTATTTTATTTTTTAGTATAAAAAAAAGATTAACTTCAAATTGAGAGAGAAAATGCAAAGCAGTAGATATAGGATATATAAATTGAGCAATTCGATGATGAAAAATAAAATTGGGATTAGGAGCCTACTAATTTAAAAAATAAAGTATTTTTTGTGAATTAATGCTTTTTATTAAAGCATAAAATTAAACAATACACTTGCCTTCTATAAGACAATAAAGTTCTTGTCTATTTTTGATTTAATGAAATTGATTAAACTGTTAAATTTTTTGAATAACAATTTCAACTCAATAAACAATTCGCATTAAGTAGACCCTTAACAAAATCAGAATTCAATTGATTTATACTCTTCAGAAAGGAACTTGAAACCCAAAGTAAACCAATCTACTGTTAAACTAAATCTTAACTTACTAAACATCGCAAAAGGTAGAAATTAATAAAGACGATTCTCAGTACTAGAGCTTTCAAAGAGAGGTCTAATAGGAATGGATGATATATCCAAAGATATGTTGGTAGATGTGACTGCTGAAAATACTGGGAGAACTATCGAAAATATTGCATAAGGGTTTAAAGCTTAGAGAGAGGATGGGCCATAGACTATAGATAAAGATGATGAAAAGAATAATAATGTAGATTTAAGCTTCTTAAGACCTATGGCAATTTAAACACAAAATATTTATTAAACAAAAATAATAGTATTCAAATGCTATTTGGATTAAAACTTTAGTAGAAATGCTTTATTATCATAAGAATTATATAAAATCAGCTATATAGAATCATATTCTACTTCAAATTTTTTACATTTAATAAATTGATATCTACCATCTAATTTTATTTTAAAAAAGAGTTTTTTAATGAAGAGGAAAGTTGTGAATCTCTTTTCAAAGTAATCTCAAACAGCCGTTCACCTCCCCTCAAAATAAAACAGACAAACTATTGAAGAAGATTTGAACGAGGACGCTAGTCCTAAATCAGCCAAGTAAAATCCTATAGAAAAACAATCATCAAGTGTTAAAAAGTCAGAGACTAAGGGAATGAGCTTCTTTTTGCAATAGATAGCAGAGTAAAAATACAAAAAAGATGGAGACAATTAACAGGATTAAGACATAGATCCAAATACTGATACTTCGAAAGTTACATCAGCTTTCAGAAATTTCTTAGATAAAAAGCGTGAAGAATAGCAAACTAAAGAGGAATTCTTTCAAGACTTGCTTCAAGAAACTAAAGACTAATACCTAAAAGACAAATAAAATCCAAATTAGCCTACAAGTTTGAGATAGTTGGCTTCTTTGAGGCTTGGACTAAAGGTCTAGAGATAGTAACAAGATTTATCAAAACACTATAGAAACTTTAAAACTGAGTATAGAGCAGAAAAGAACAAAATTTTCAAATTGGCTTTTATGATTTAAAAACATAGCCTATTTTCAGGATTCATTTCTTTTGCAATAGTAGTAAATACTGTGATTCTATCATTAGATAAGTATCCTGAAAATGTTGAACTTAATAGCAAATTAGAAAATGTTAATATTCTTTTCACAATGACCTTTATTTCAGAAATGCTTATAAAAATGATTGGACTGGGGTTAAAATCTTATTTCATTGATCCTTTTAACAGTTTTGATTGCCTTATTGTTTTATCAAGTGTTATCGACTTGTTCGTTTCATAATATAAATTTACACTTTATTAATTGTTCTGAACAAAAAACCAGTTTATTTTTCTAGTTTCTTACCTTTTAAGTTCTAGCAATGGAGGAGCATTTACAGCATTAAGAGCTTTTAGGCTATTGAGAATATTTAAGCTTGCAAAATCTTGGAAGAAGCTGTAACAGCTATTGAAAACTATTTGGAAGACATTAAAAGATGTGAGCACATTTTCAATTCTGCTTTTCCTATTCATTTTTGTGTACTCACTTTTAGGAATGGAAATGTTTGCTTTTAAAGCTAAGTTTAATTCAGCAGGTTTAATCGATATGGAAAATGGAATAGATCCACCTTCAAACTTTAACAATTTTTTAGAAGCATTTACCACAGTTTTTGTTGTTCTAACTAACGATGGATGGTCAGGCATATACTTTATTTATTACCGAGCAACTGACAGCATAGTTTCAACCATATTTTTCTTATCAATCATTATAATAGGGAAGAAGATCCTTCTAAATCTTTTCCTTGCTATTTTACTCGAAAATTTTGATGAAGATTCTCTAAGCTAAGAAATTAAGTAAAAATTTGAAGAGAGTAAGGATACAAAGCCAAAAGTTACAAAAATTGAATAGTTCTTGAGTTACATTTAACTAAAGTTAACTGAATTCTTCTGTTTGGAGGATGAGTTAACAAAAAGAAAAAGGAATAAATAGGCAAACAGAATAAAGAGTTCAACTATAAGTATTACTTA
This sequence comes from Oxytricha trifallax, assembly GCA_000711775.1. Taxonomy (NCBI): domain Eukaryota; phylum Ciliophora; class Spirotrichea; order Sporadotrichida; family Oxytrichidae; genus Oxytricha; species Oxytricha trifallax. The sequence goes on along the minus strand of ARYC01001125.1, from coordinate 48,521 downwards.
AGGTGCTAGAATAACTCCATCAGATAACACCTCAAATAGTTTGAATGAAAATTCTTCAACGATTGTAAAAAAGCTCAATCATTCTTCTTCAATATCTGGAATTGATAATGATTTGTATCTTGATGGAAAATCACTTTACTTGCTTTCTATTCAAAGCAAGTTTAGATAGTTCATTTTTGATGTTGTAACAAACAGTAAATTTGATTACTTTATCATAATAGTCATCTTGATTTCATCAGTTTAATTGGCTTTAGAAAATCCCCTAAATGATCCAAATGGTTAATTACAATTTGCTTTGAATTAGATTGATGTTATAACAACTTCAGTATTTAGTTTGGAAAGCTTTCTGAAAATCTTAGCTTTTGGATTAATTATTAATGGACGACCAAGCTATTTGAGAAATCCTTGGAATATGCTTGATTTTATTATCAGAATTTTCTCGATAATTTCCTTAACCACACTTGTTGGAAATATTCAGGTTATTAAAGTTTTAAGAGTAACTAGGCCATTAAGGTTAATTAGTAGAAATAAAGGATTAAAAGTTGCAGTTAAAGCTTTAGCAAAAGCGATTCCAAGTATTGCAAATGTAACAATCATTACACTGCTATTTTTCTTGATTTTCGGAATCATAGCAACTAGTTACTTTAAAGGCAAATTCTTTTTTTGCAATACAACTGGGATTACACTTCCAAATATTTTGGTGATTAATTAAAAATGGGAATGTATCAATGCAGGGGGGACTTGGATGAATAGCTAATATGGATTTGATAATATATTAGATTCTGTTTAAACGATGTTTCAAATGTCTAGTACTTCTGGTTGGTCCACAGTTATGTATTCAGGTATTGCAGCAACAGAAATCGATTATGTCATGGTGAACAAGAATAATGTTTATTGGGTACTTTTCTTCATATTCTTTATAATAGTGGGAGGATTTTTCTTGCTTAATCTATTCGTCGGTGTTGTAATCTCAACTTTTAATAGAGAAAAAGATAAGATAGGAGGCAACAACTTACTAACAGATAATTAAAAAGAGTGGATTGATACAAGACTTCTCGTTATAAATTCAAAACCACAAAAGAAGCTCTAGATTCCTTAAAGCTATATAAGAAAGCTATGCTTCAAAATTTAAAACAACATATCCTTCGATGTATTTATTTTCATATGTATACTTTTAAAATACTTTGGTTTTAACTCTAAAATGGTATTAACAGCCTGACTCATTAGACTATGCGACTGATATTATAAATTACATTTTCACAGCAATTTTTTGCAATGGAAGCTGTGATAAAAATTACTGCTTTAGGAAGAGCTTACTTCAGGGATGGTTGGAACATTTTTGATTTTGTAATTTTTATGGGGTCTTTTCTAAGTGTCTTTTTGACAGCTTTTACATCACTTTCTTTGGGTGGCGCAACAACTATTATTAGAGCTTTTAGAATATCAAGAGTGTTTAGATTGGTGAAAAAGGCTTAAAGCTTAAGATTGGTATTTAACACATTTTTAGTCACTTTACCAGCTCTTGCAAATGTAGTAGGACTGTTAAACTTGAATTATGATGAATTAACTTTTTAGAATTTTTACTATGGTTTACTATTGCTTTTATACTTGTATTCGGTATTGGGAGTGTTCCTTTTTGCGGATGTTAAAAGAAATGGAGTAATGAATGATGTTATCAATTTCGAAAATTTCTTTAATGCTTTTCTTACTTTATTCGTTATATCTACTGGTGATGCTTGGGATTAAATCATGGATGCTTTTACCTAGCCAAATAGCATAACTTACTAATGTATAGAATTTCCAAGCTACTTGGATTATAATTTAATTTTTTAAGGGAAATACTAGTATAATATATTATACGTCAAAAATTAAGGTTAGACTGCAGGATGTGGATTAGGTGCTACAGCTATGATATTTTTCTACAGTTATGTACTATTTGTCAATTTGATATTTTTGAATCTATTTATTGCTATTATTTTGCAAGGTTTTGAGGATACCTAAAGAAAGGAGAATATTGCGGTGAAATTAGATCTAGGTTAATTTGAATTTTCAAAACTTCTCATCTATATTTATTTTTTATAATTGTAATAGGATGTTTAATAATGATAGCTTAGCACATTTCAGAAAAATTTGGTCTGATTTTGATCCAGAGGCCACTACTTTTATACCAATAGCTTAACTAAAGCCTTTATTGTTCAAATTAGGTCTCCCTCTTGGATTTGATCAGAGTTTTTATTATTTTTTAAAAGAGCTATTAAGGCAGTAAGTCTATGTAGGAGAAATTTATAATCAGCTTAGACCTCCCCACATACAACAACTTCCAAGATTACCAATTTTTAGATGTCCTTGATGCCCTATCTCTAAGATTAATGGTACATGAAAACTTCATTAAAAAAGAGAAGGAAGAAAAGCAAGAATAGCTTTCCGAGGAGAGCAAGGACTAAAATCCTGACGTCCCTAACAATTTTTTGAGACAGTCTACTAAACAGAGAGAAGAAAATTTCAAAGGTAAAATGCAATAAGAAATCAACAAACTTAAATTTAATGATGATGCATAAGCAATTGATGCTGTCTAATAAGTTCAGAATAAGGAATAAAAGCTGGAGGACTCCAAGAAAAATTAATAGAAGGACAATTAAACAGAAAAATTTACCAAATAATTATAAGTAAGTCAATATATTGTATTTGCAAGGTTTATTTTACTTCACTGCATCAAGCAGCTGCTGAAGTCGCATTTAATCACATGAGATACGTTGTAGCAAAAAGAAAGTTAATGAGAAAAATTGAAAAAATGGAACAAAACGAAGAATTAGACAACGATATTCCAAATTAGTAAAATCAAGATGAATTAAAAATAGCAATTCCAGATAATAAAAATAGTAATATAAATTAGGATACAAGATCACCTAGTAAACATTCGCTCTAGAATAGAAAAGCTTCACCTATAAAACAAATATTATAGAAAGAGCCTTAGAATAGAGAAATGTTAAATGAACTTTAAAGAACAAGATCTTTAGTAAAGAAAAGCACTAAAAAGTACCAAAAGATCTAAACTAAAAAGGAATTGGCTTAAAATAGACCTAATTTCAACTAATCAGATAATTCAGTTAGTAAATCTAGTGTCAGCGATATATCGCAATTGGATACTCAATCAATTGAAAATCTTATAGAGCAAGAGATGATCTCAAAAATAAATAGTGGTCTAATTTAGTAACCGATTGCAGAAGAAGAGTTTAAAGATGACGAGCCACTTACTAATAGAACTGATAAAATAACTAATCATCCTGATAGTTCATATATTGGAAGTGATGTTAGAGAATAAATAAGTTACAATATGGGACTTTAATCCAGAGCTAGATAATCTTAATTTGCTAACTAAATAATTTAAACCCTAATAACTTAATTAAAAATTTACCTCCGAAATTTTTCTAAATTAGATTAAACTTTATTAAATTATTGAAAATGTATTTTAATAATAATACGAAAAAAAGCAACAATATCAAAAAACCCTATAAAAAATAAATGCAAAAAGATTTGGAACATAAGGAATATACTATAAAATTTTGAAATTTTAAGATTTAAAAGAATTCATTATTAAATTGTTAGACTACATTCGGATTTTAAACCATATAATTTCTATTAAAAATTATCTACTTCATTATAATTTAATATATAAAGTTCAAATCTATGGATTAAACTAAATATGTGTTCTAATTTATATAAGCAGAATCATTGTAAAATCTAAATTATTTTTGCAAATATTAATATTTTATTAAAGAAAGCGACAAAGCTAAAAGAGACAAGAATCAAACTTAAGAGAATATAAAAAGTCATAATACAGCAGATATGGGATTTGATTCGAAGGGCTTGAACCTTATATATATATATTATCATATAAATAAGATCGGGGGTCCCCAGAAACCTCAATGTGATTATATTATTATTATTATTATTAATAATATTTTGTTAAATTAAAAAGTAACATTATATTAAAATATATTAAATAAATTACTTTAATTAAAGAAATTAATATACTATTAAAATTATCCTTTTTTACACTAAATTTACATTAAAGCTCTGAAATTATAAATTCCTTTGCTTTGACCCTATATTTTAAACAAAACTATATCATAATTTTAAATATTGACTGGGTTAAATGTTTGCAGGATCTATAGGTGGTACAGGTGAATACGACCCTTCAGTAGAAAATAACTCCGAAGAAGAAAAAGTGTAAACGGATACTTAACTTTAAAATCCTGTTCTAATAACACGAGATAGGCTGTCCAATGACTAAATTTAAAATTATTTTGAACTTTCTAGTATTTTTAAATTGCGAACAATTAATTTGATCTGGGAACGCAGAATAGATCTCAATTTACCAGTTAGTAACCAAGAGCTCCTGTAACAATGATAAACTAAAAGAAATTTGATCCCCTGCATTACAGGAAAAATAGATATGATTAAATGAGTAATTTGGAATTAGGGCAGAGTTTGCCTTAAACATACGCAGTTTAAAACAATTTGATAACTTCTATGTAGTTCTTGCCCAACACAGCTACCAATCAAAGCCCTTAATATAAACCACAGAGATTTCTAGGAAATAGCATGAACACATAACTTTAACAAACATTCGAGGGAAATGACTTGAACAATAATAGCAAAAAACACTAAATGATGATGGAAGTGCAATCATATAACTACGACGAAGAAATCAAGTAAGATTAGGATGATCTGGATAGAAATAGATTGCAATAGTTGAGGGATTCATATAATAATAATGGTCCAAGAAAAACTGAAAGCTCATCATAATTTAGATAGAGTTCAGGAATTGGGGTCGATGCTGGAGTGCTCTCTTCATATAAACTTTAGAATAACGAAAGTAGAACTAAAAGCAAATTCTTTAATACTTTGGAGGAGTAACTAGTGGAAGATTTAAAATTATTTTACTTAAAAATTCAAATTATATCAAGATTCACCAAATGTAGAAAAGACTAAGCGTTAAGAGCTGTCTTTAGAAAAGAAAGATTAGTAAGATATTTCTTAGATGATTCACAAATACAATTGCAATTATACTTTTTTATGATATAGCGGGAACTTACTAAAATGTTGAGCATCCCTAAAAACAAAAAGTATCTAGACGATATTGAAGAGGCGGAGGACAATTAAAGCCTTGACAAGATCCGCGAAATCTTAGTGAATGATGATAATTTTATGTCAGACATTCAAAAGGTCATAGAAAATAAATTCTAAAGTCAGAGTAACGTTACTAATACTTTTGGGAATATTGGTAGAGAGTCATCTTCTTTGAGGATTAAAAAGATGGAAACAGAAAAAAGTATATCAGAGGATGAGGAGATTGAGAAATTTGACTAAGATGATGAAGAAATTGAATTTGACATAAAATATTGAAGAATTTACACAAGAATTAGAATAAATTAATTAAATTGATTAGATAATTCTGTTGATTCTTAACTTATACTAAACATTGATGCAAGAAATTCTAAAATATACTGATTAAAATTAACAAAAAAGAATCAAATAGCTTAGTTATCATGGCAAAATGAGTTAAAATTCACACTTTATCTCTTTATTATTTATTTGAAATTATTCAATGAGTTATTTAATGTCTCCCTTCAATTCATCTAGCTTTCCAGTTATTTTTATTATTCAGATTCCATCAATGCCAGATCTTCTTTGAGTATAACCCATATATGAATCTCATTTTCAAGTTTATCGCATATTATTGAGTCCATGTCTATCAAAGCACCATTTTCATATCTCATACCCTTTGCAAGGCCAGGGTCAACGTTGAAGAAATGCTCATAACGATGTAGCGCTACATCGGAGAGCCATCTGAGTTTCTGGGTTCCAGAACCACAAAATATTGGAAACATCTGGTCTCTTACATGTACATTGGCTTTCATTTTACTAAGTTAAGAAAGAATTAAGTTATAACTTTATTAGATTTCAAAAGTTGATAAGTTGAGATTAAACTCTAATTTAAATTTGAATTATAAGTAGTGATTCAATTCAATTTATTAATAAAATCATAACTTATTCAAGAATAGGAAATATGGCAGAACCTACATTTACTGGATTAACAAACTCTCCACCCAGGAGTAAAAAACAATCTTCTGAGAAATTTTAATATTCATAATTTCAGGGATAACAATCTAACTATAACTCTAAAATCTTAAGAGGCTAACTTTCACCAATTCAAGAAAGTTCATTAAATAGAATCACTATGAATGATTCCCTCAACGATAGATTAATACTATTATTATTTTTTAAAGCTTTATTTTAAAACGATAGATCATTATCGATAATCAGGGATTCTTAGAGTCCAGAAAAACGCTCTATTCAATTAATAGTCGGTACTAAACTCAAATATAATATGCATCTAATTTATTTTAGCTTTATATTTTTAAATGAAAAATCATATAAAACAAGCTTACTCAAAAAATGACCAAGAATGATAAACCTCCCTAAATCATCCCCTTATGTATAGAAGAGAGAATGGAAAAAATAACTGAATTTCTTTTAGCGACATGCCCTGAATAACTAAAATTCAAAGTGACTAAAATTCATGATGGTCTAAGAATTTTCCAAAAAGCTGAATCAACTGAGGCTATATACTTCGGTACCTCTAAAAAGGGAAAGTCTTAAAAACCATTCACGTTTTATGTTGATTTCAACTTAAACATGGAAAAGGAGTTTGTTATTGAATTGTTGAATTCAACTCATAAGTATAATTAATGGATGTTATTCACTAGAAATCAGGAAACATTGACGTCAATTAATAGAGACACTGAATAATATATAGATATTCAATTTAATTTTGCTATATTTCTAATAGTATTTAAATGGAAATTTAAAAATGACACTGACATATTGAAATTGGACGCATTTATGGAAATTTATTCTATCATTTCAATTAAAAGTTAGATTAAAATGTTAAGAAGCAACTTCCATGAAGAAAAATCTAAATCTCAAGCGATGGTATTTTAACTAGTCAAAAAAGGCTGCAAGGATATATAAAGCTTGAATATTACAATTGGAATTTCTAGAGTGCTCGATAGAACTGCTAAACTTTTAGTAAATTATTTTATCAAACATTTTTTACCCTATAAATCTGAATATTTTAAACCTTAATTTATGAAAGTGTAAATTGAAGTAGAACCAAAACCAGGCAATTTCTATAATTAACTTGCTCATAATTTAGGCTTAGAATTTGCAAAATCATTCTGTGCTTTTAAAACATTTGCCAAGCAAATGAATATTATACAAAACTAGCTATTTAAATTTCAGCCATTTAATGATGAAAAATTAAAGGAAAGCATGAAGGAAACAAAACCTAAGTAAGTTTCATAAAATCAAATGGGTAGATAAGAGTAAAATTATTAAGTCAGTTAAAATGAAGTTATGTAAGGATAATAGCAAATACCAAGTATTTAACATATTTAAATTTTTTATTTGTGAAATTTATAGTAAAAAGTTAAGTTAAAATTATTAAATGTAATTGTAATAATCTAAATTTTATCACAAGTCAAATTAGCTTTGGCCGAGAACAATTTTCAAAGATGTATAATAATTAATAGTAGAAAATCGATTAACAAATATATTCTCAAGACCATTATGCAGAATAATATTATAAGAAAGCTTAATCTAGCTACTTTTTTATTAATTCTATAAATCTTTTTTATTAAAAATGTAGTACTCTTGATAGAGATTTTTATGAATTATTTTTACTTGATGTTAAATTTTATACACTTATTTTTATTTAAATATTAATTAGTCATCGTATTTACTCTTATGGTGTATTTTATCTTCTATTATTAATTTTAACTAGTTTAACAAATAAAAAATTAGTGATAAAACCTTTGGAATTAATTTTATTTCTCCAATCTAACTATGAAAAATTATTCATTAAATTTGAGTAATTAATGCAAAAATATTCAAATGCTGAATTTTAGAGCTTAACATTTTTACACAATAATAGATCTAGCATTATTCACCTTAGAGAAAAACAGTTTCAAATATATAAGTCGAAGAAGAGAAGCATTAATAAGATCAAATTTAATAATAAGACTAGAATTAAACATTATAAGAAATTGCAATACCGCCTAAAGGACCTTCAATCACAGGGTATCTGAGGGAAAATCCTGAATATTGTGCTCCAGAAGATTGCAAATTCAATGGTGAGTGGACGAAATGGTGCATTGAAAGGTGCACAGAACCACAAAAAGAAGCTTATTATAAATTAAGAGCTAAAGTTGATGCTGTTGGCTTGGAATATTTAAGCTTGAATCACGTTTTAAGATACGTAAAGTCATTCAATTGGAGTGAAATTTTAATTTAGACTACTCTTTATTATAAATTTGTAACTTATTATAAAGTGTATTTTAAAGTGTTGATGAAGCTTACGATAGATTAGTTACCACAGAGAAATGGAGAGTTGATATGGGATTTCATGATATTGATCCTTCAGACATTCAGAAAGAAATTGGCATGAAAATTGCATTTATATATGGACATGATAGAGCAGGAAGAACTCTATTATACTTCAAGGGAAATAGATACAATCCTGCTTAAACAGACTTGAAAAATATTCAGAAATTCATGACTTACGTTTTAGACAGAGTCTGTGTTAAGTAAGCATTTTTTTAGTATTAATTTATCTTATTAGAATGAAGAAAAATGCTGACTAATTTATCATGATATTGACTTAAATAGTGTAGGCTACAGTAACTTGACCTAAAGCAAATCTCAAAGATAGCACCAATTTTATCAGTAAAATTCTTCAATTTATTTTAATTTATCTACAGAACAATTATGCTGAAAGATTGGGTGGCATGTTCTTCATAAGATCAGGATTTCTTTTCAATGCAATGTACACTGGAGTAAAGCCCTTTATTCATGAAGTTACAAAGGCAAAATTCAAATTCCCTGGCAAGAACTACTATCAAGAAATGATTAAAAATATTGACCCAGAAAACATTCCATAAGAGTATGGTGGTACTGGACCTAATTTGGATGATTTAGAGAACCCAATTTGATTACGATTTTAGACAAAAAATATTAATTTCTTCATTTCAAAATCATGCAATCTAAATGTTAATTTCAAATGTTTGATTCTATAAAATTAAATTAATGGATATTAAGATCCTACAAAAATATAAGCTTAAGAAATGTATTAATTACTATAATTTTATTACGTCATCCCAATTTTGAGGATATTTATTTGCTTACGTAATTAGGATCAGCTTAGATCAGCAATTTAATTAGATAAGCAATACTATATAAGATAATTTTTGATTTTAAGATATTTCCTTATTAAAGGATTATAATTAGATAATTCATTAATCACTTCGCTTTTTCCGCATATATCGCATGGCTATCCCTGATCAGATATACTTATGGACTATGATAGTTCTCGGGTCAGTTTTAAGTTTCTCAATTGGTTCGAATGAGACAGATGCGCTTGCCACGACTTACAGCAGTGGTTCACTTTCTCTCAAATAATGCGTAAGTTTTAAAAGTGAATAATTAGGAAATCTCAAAATAATACTTTTCTGAGATATTGATAATTTTTTATAGCTACTCCTTGGAGGAATCTTTGAGTTTATAGGAGCATATTATATTGTATTTTAAAAGTTTATTGCATTTTATTGCTCTAAACAAGTCAGTACTACCTTATCTTAAAACATAATCCTAAACTTTAACAACATTCCTCTTGAAATTCAAAAATCCATGATGCTTTCAGTAACAGTAAGTTTAGAATATATCCAAAATTTAAATAAATATGGCTTCCTTAATTATAACTAATTTGATGATTAATAGATAAGCACTGTTGGCTTCACAATTCTATCATCAGTTATGGGATTCCCTATCTCAGGAACTCACTCTTAAAATTTTAAACATAATATTAATTATCTATGGTAGGCGCTCTTCTTGGAGCAGGATTAATAGGAGTTGGCATTAGTAACTTAAATTCTACACAGCTATAATAAATTGTTTTGTCATGGTAATTATTCTCAACATCTAATAATTATCTAAATTTTAGGTTCCTATCCCCATTAGTTTCTGCATCTTTAACATGCATCATTCTGGTTTTTGTCTGCAAGTAAACCCAAAAATTAAAGTTGAAATAGTTAAATTAACGATAAAAAATATTTTACATTCTAAATCACTAAAACTTTTCTTTCAAAGTTAGAATGACGATGGCATCAACTCTTTCAGGAATTGCTTTCTCGACAATCCTAATTTTAACATCATCTTTGATATTTGATAAAATGTTTATGTTATAAGGATGGTAAGTCTCTTCATTTTATAACTTGATTTATAGGAACTCCCTCTACTTGCAATTAAATTTGTTTTTACAATAAATTTATTGGTTTTTTATAAATTGCTTGTATCCTTTTATGCAGGCTTTGCTTATTCAAGACTCGCAATATTGAACCATTTCAATAAACTTCAAAAGGATGAGATTTTAACCTCCATTTTTAAGCCATGGAGCACAGATTTCATAGAAACCCTCGTGCCTGTTGCAAGATTCGAAGGTGCTAAAGAATCTCTCCTTTCTCAACTAAGTGAAGAGGACAGATAAAACAAGTAAAGACTTAACTTTTACAGATCTCTTAGTACCAGCTCAGCTTATATAGGAAGAACTGAGAGAAGTGAGACTATTATATCAAAAGGCTCATAGAAAGATCTAGTTTTAAATTCAAACAACTATCAGGAACTGTAAATGAAAAATGAGAGATCTCCATCAATAATCATTCCATAAGCTTTTGATAAATACTATCCACCACATGAAACCAAAATAAAAACTTTACCTCTTAACATAAAAACCAAAGAAATAATCGAGGAACAATTGACTATTGTGTTTAAATACTTAAACATAATTACTACCTTCCAGTTTTGTATTGCAAATGGATCTCATAACATAGCCAATTCTATTACACCACTCTTAAGCACATTCAAAATCTTTGGATATGACTAAGAAATTGTGTATTTGATTGGTTCAATCACTATGGCACTTGGACTCATGACTTTGGGAGGTAGAGTGCTTGAAACAATTGGAAAAAAGGTTATTTAGCTCGATTACCAGAAAGGATTTTGCTCTCAATTTGCTACATCGATCTCCATAATGACTAAATTTACATATAACTTATGAATATAAGAATGATATGAATTTTTAATGGTTGGCTCTTATATGGGACTTCCTTTATCTTCGACTCATTGTAGTATTGGATCCTTAATTGGGCTCTCTCTTGCCAATTATTTTACTTCAGTTTAAGAAGTTTACCCAGATTCAGAGTAAAAGCCAGAAAATTAACTCAATTTTAAGGTAATGGGAAAAATCTTTGCCTGGTGGATAGTCACTATTCCCTTCGTTTTTTGCACACAACTGCTTTCTTAACTTAATCAATAAGTCGGTTGAAGGCACATCAGATAATATTTGCTTAAAATACAATTGATTTGGAAATAATAATTGAAATTAAATTAATATAATTACAAATTCGTGGCAGTTAACTTTCTTGAAACCTAGACAATATGGTACTTGTTTGATAGAGAATTTAAAATTAGCTGGACTTTACTATTGGCGGTAACCCTCTATCGCATCACCTGAGCGAGTTAACTCAACTTTAATTTTGGCATTAAAATCAACTAAACAAATCACCAAAAATTAAAGTTGAGTTATCTCGCTTCAGGGATGCGATAGAGGGGTGCCGCCAATAGTAAAGTCACCTAATTTTGAATTCTCTTTCAAACAAGTACAATTTTGTCCAGGTTTTCATAAAATTAACTGCAAAAAATTTGAAATTATATTAATATAATTTCAATTACTAATTCCAAATCAATTATATTTTAGCAATAATGCTTATTTTAATCTTAATTTCATTTATTCCTTATTTAAGAAGAAATTTCTTCGACAGTGATCATCTCTATAAAGTTAACTTAATAAATATTTTTAAAATAGTTATAACTTTTTTAATTGAAATAATGAAACTAAAACGATTGCAAAGAACCATTGCAAAATAAAAAAGAACATCTTAGAGACGATAGTTAGAAGGATAAGAACTTACATTTTTCTTGTAAGACTATATATTGAAACATAAGTTATTGTAAATCTTACTATTTATTGATAGAACAAATGCAGATTTCAGATTAGATAGAATGAGGACTGGAAATAGACTTTTCAGCGTGCTAATATTAAATTTTATTTATTTAGTTTCTTAATTTAATGCTAAATGAACAGCACCAAGTTAATGAAAAGGTATGGGAAAATTATATAAAACACTTCATTTAAAATTATCTTATAAACAACATTCCCATATTTTTATTGATTTTTTATAGCCTCTTGAAGTAATTGAAGACTTGGATAAACAAAAAGTCAAATTATATAATAGAAAGGAAAGAAGAGAACTAATTTAAAAGAATCGCTAGATATAAGAGTAATTTGAATTAATTAATTATTTTTCAGTGTATTTATCTTTTATTAATAAGAAATAATAAAATTTGGATCAGGACCAAATTTATTGAAATCTTACTTTAAAGATCCTCAATTCAATGCAAAAAAGGAAACATTGAAAGAAAAAAATATCCTAGACTTTTTCAAAGTAAAATTTAAAGTTAATTTAACTTTTTGTAGTAAAAAATTCAAATAATAAACAAGTATTTGCATCAAAACAATGACTTGAATGATGGCAAACGAATGTCAAAAGAGGAATTTTAATACTTTATGAATCAAATCAGACAAGATAGATAAAGAGAGTTAGAAATGAATGGAATTTCTTCACCAAAATTTATTTATCTGACTAGCGATTAATATTAAGCATCAGATCCAGATTTGGTTAATTAACTTGAAGAGCTTGAAACGAATTCCAAATTAGGAGGGTAGCGAAATTCTACAGGGAATAGAAGCAAAAGTTAAAATTAGAAGTTTAAAGGAAACGTCACTTAAATGAACAATTAGAGATAGCATAGGAATATTGAAGACTTCTCTTAATTTTAAAGTACTTTGAACAACCTGAACAATTATACATAAAATAACACTAAAGTAAAAGGCAATTAAGACATGAATTTCATTGATATTAGAGATGAGTAAAGTTTACAAAATTAAAATGTGAATTCAATGGGGTATGATGAATAATTGAAACGTACTCTGAGAAAAAGAGATTTAAGGACTTAATAGATAGAAGAAATCGTAAATGACGAGCTGAATGCGATTGAAGAGTATGAGCAGTAAAAATAAATCGAAAATATTGTTCATTAAAATAAGCAGATAAAAGCTGCTGATTTGAAGGGATTAAGGCAGTAAGTTTTTGTAAATCCTAGGCAAGCTAAACTTAGAAAGAATGTCGAAAATTTAATGGACGAGTTAAAGAAAATTAAGGCAATAGATCCAAACCTTGAAATATTTAATTAGATATATCGTAAAAAGTAGGCTAATTATGAACACATGGGAATGAGGAAGGCAAGTTAAAATGAAGAAGTACATCCTTTTAATGAAATTGATATTTTGATGGAAATTTTGTCTGCTGCTGAAAATTAAGAAGTTATTAACGAGGACAATGAAGAAAAACTAGAAGATTATCAAGTCTAAACATAAATCGATAGATTGTAATCTCATTAATAATCCTTAAGATAAGCATTACCGCTTGTATAAAATTTTGACAGTAAACGCCAATTTACAGCATAACCCTAATTTAAATAATAATAGGCACCCTCATAAAATTAAAATACTTTTAATAATGATGTCCCAACTTTAAAACGAGCAGCTTACAGCTAACCATCTCTTCTTGGTTTTGGTAAAAACAAACTAAAATAAGAAACTCTCAATGAAATAAAGTAAAACTATCAAGCGAATAATTCACCGCTTAAAGATCAAAGAATTTCAAAATTAGAGAAAGTATTAAAGAAGACTAATTCTTCTTAGGCTTAGATAAATGGGTAGCATGGAGTATCATTGCTTGGTGCTAAAGATTATTAGGGAAGAATAAGAAATATATTTATTGAATAGAGAAGAAAACTTGAAACATAAGTCCATGAGGTTGATAATCAATTGCTTTAACAAGGAACCTCAAATATTGTATAAATGCTAATTTTATATATTAAACAGTTATCAGTTTATAGAAAATTTTTATTATAAGAATATCAAAAATGGTAAAGCCTTGAATTTTGAGTTTTACACGATTAAAGATATTATGAGTGATTAATGGGTAAAGTAACTTACTAATAAGAAATTCAAAAACTCTGACTCTCCAGAAAAGGGATTTGATTTATTAAAAAAGCTTGATACTTTTGGTTAACAAAATGGACAAACCCAAAGTTATTAGACACTAAACAATCCCTTGAAAAATTTAAAATGTAAAAGTGAAAGAAACGATAAGAATAAACTAATAGATAAACATTAGTTAACACAGTAGCCAAATCCTTAGAAATCCAAAGATTTCTCAAAAATGTATCTATAAACTATTCAAGATGGACTAAACATTTACAAATCTCAAGTAAAGCCTGTTAAGCCTTTAAATCTGGAAACTGTAAAGAAAGAAGTTAATAGTTTTAGCAAAGAGATTTAAAGTTTTAATCGCACAATTTTAAGATCACAAAACTCCAATCATTTAAATCATATTCATTAAACTTAAACAGCTTCCTAATCACAATAAAATAATTAATTCGGGGCTAACTCGAATTCTAATGCTAATTAAAATTTTATGGCTACTTTTGATAGTCATAATATGCAGTTTAATACCTAATACTCTACTATGAAAGTATAGTTAAATAGTTAAATTATATCTCCTTAATAAGAAGCTTAAGAGAAGCGGGATTAAAATCTCAAACCTTTATAGAAAATAAGGAAAGTTATATAACATACTACAAAAGGCATCGAACTTTGAAAGTTAGTACTAATGTTTGAATGATTTAATTTATATAAATACTTAAAAATTAATGATATATCTTATTTTTAAATTGCTTCCATAAACATTATAAAATTCTATAAATAAAAAAGTAATTATCACGTCAAAATGGGCTGTAATTGGTCAGACACCTATATCCCTCCATGGGAAAATCTTAAATTTAAGCGATTCAGGAATCAAAAACTTAATGAGTATTTCGTTTACCTATAAAGAACTTTCGTTACTGATCTATTAGAATTAAGCTCACTGATTGATAAAGAAAGATAAAAATTACTCTAAAATTTATATATGGACGAGCTAGATCTTCATTATGAACATCCTTACAAAACAGGTAAGTAAAGAAAAGAACTGTTAATTTGCCAACTATATTATAAAAATAAAATAACTGAAGTTAAGTTAGCTTAAATTTTAAATAGAAATTAGAGATGCCACATTAGCACTATTTTATGCATTTAATACTCATTGTGATGGAAATATGATTCATTAACTTGAAATGAAATTTTTCGACACTATGCCCTATGTTGATTTAAATGTGTATAAATTAAGCGATGAACTTAGAAATTTTTGGAAAGATTTTTCTTTATGTTGGATCACTTTGTGATAGAGAAAGGGACCTTGAATTGTTAGATGAGTAATATCCCTAGATTTACGATGATGCATTTTAATTTTATACAACTCAAACTTAATTAAATAATTATTTTACATTTATTGATTGACAATTTGCAAGAGTCAGTATGCAGACGTAACTTTTGATCCTTTTTCTCCAAATGTATCAGCAAATCCCAGAGTGAACTTTAACATATAGCAATTGCGGATATGTAGAGACTGCATAAAATATACCTTCACTCAAATAAACAGAGATCTAAAGGGAATTAAGGATGCAATCATTGAAATTAGAAGGAATCCAAAATCTATGCGAAGAGTAGCTACAGTTTGTAAAGTAGACAATTTAACCAGACCCTGGGAATGTTATACGAAAATAGCGAGATTAAGGAATTTAAACATAGTTCCTCACAAAGAAACTGAATACGAAAAGATCAATGCTTAGTTATACAAAGAGAGGATTTAAAAACAGAAACTTAAGTACAAAAGTTTTATGAGTGAGCATAAAAAGTTAGACAATAAGGAAAGCAGGGATAAAGAAGAGATGGATTTATTATATGATAAGATTGGATATAATTTTAAGAAGATGCCATCTCTCGCTATGTCAGGGTAAGATGGAGATATTAAGAATAAGAGGGAGATGTTCAATAGCAAAAAATAAAAAATAAATGCAGTTTTATAACCAGCAAACCCACTAAAGCTTATAAAATATGACTTTAATGAAACTTTATCTTCAAATGATTCTCCCAAGAATCATTAAAATATGAAAGTCTTTATATTTTTTATAAAAATTAATTACCCTAAATACTATTTAGTTAAGCTTTTGTTATATAAATTAATTATCAAATTTTAGATTTGCTTAATTTGTAAGTTTCCAATTTTACTTTATAACTTCACGAAAAAAGTGTTTGTAAATTTAAAGAATGACACATACTTTTAATTAATCATTTAGTTTATTCAAATCATTTATATTCATACAGTTTGTCATGAATAGAAAGCCTAAATTAGAATTGACTCCAGGAAAAGATTTCGAGGATATAGGTATAATAACCTCGCCAATCAAATCACCATTATAAAAACCTAAATTAAAACAAAAAAAGAAGCTCCTTCACAAGCCAAAAAACAATAAGAACAAATCATTCGATATCTTTGGACCTCCTAATAATGTTCAAACTCAAGGTTAGAACTATAAACCACTAATGTAACTACCAGTAATTAGCTAAAAACCAATAGATTACGCACCTAATGCTTTCAGGGACCCTGACCTCATTTCTACTCCAAACCCTTCGAATCTAGGGAATATGGGACGAAATTTATAACTCCCTCTAACCCCTATTGCTGTAGGATATGACAGGCCTTTCGCTAACACACCCCTAGGACTCATGAAACGTAGAAACTCTGATAAACTAATTGGGAACGGATTATTAAATATAGGCAATAATAGAAGTGATTTGAAACTAGATAATTTTAATCATGATGACTATAGGTTTAATCAAAATCCTCGCAAAATTAATAGCGATTTTGTTTCTTTTAATTTTTGAAAGACCTGACAGTAATTAGGGCTTTGATTGATCTTTAACTTATAATAAAAACTTTATAGTTAATTTAAATTTAAAATGCTTATATCCTTAGTTTAATATTAATTTTAATTATCTATTGTTATAATTTAATATATCTTTTATTGAAATATGTCGGAGGTGCCAGCAGACAAATCTATCGAAGTTGTCGATAGAAATGGAAAACAAATAATTGAATTCCAAAAGATTCCAGCTTACGCTACTGTTGAAGAATTCAAAAAGATTCTTATCAAAGAATGTGCAACTTTAAGTATGTTAAGAGCTTTAAATTTTAAAATACCTCATATATTTCCAATTTTATTGAAGATAGCGGGTTATTAATGATTTGGTTTATAGAAAAGAAGAAATTAAGCGTGCACAGAGTTAGATTAACAGTCGGAGATGTTAGAGGTCCAGCTCTTACAGATAAGAAGAAGACTTTACATGATTATTGTAACATATAATTTTCAAAGCTAATAATATATAGGCTCTGACTAAAAAATAAAGTTGTTCTTCAAAGATCTTGGTCCTTAGATCTCATGGAAAGCAGTAAGTTTTATTTGTATATCCTTAAATTTACCATAATAGGTCTTCTTGATTGAGTATTTTGGCCCTATTTTGATTTCAGTTATATTGGCTGTATTCCAGAAATAAATCTACGGAAAAGAGAAGTTGCAGTTCAACTAAAAATTAGGACTAGCTATGGTTGTTGGACATTACCTTAAGAGAGAACTTGAGACTCTTTTCGTTCATAGATTCTCTAATGATACAATTCTTAATTATAAATGAAATATAACAGATAGAATCTATGCTTTTTTAATCAACTTTTATGAATGCCCTTCTTCAACTTATTCAAGAATTGCGCTCATTATTGGTTTATCTTTGGTTTTATAAACATGTATTTCTTCCTCCACCCAGACTACACCGCACCATCATGGGCAACTCAAACACATTATTATATCATTGGTGGGCTTTTCATTCTCTTTGAATTCTTTAACTTAATGACCCACATCACTCTTAAGAATTTAAGAAGACCAGGAACCACTGAGAGAGGTATCCCAAAGGGTTGGGGTTTTGGATTAGTCAGCTGCGCTAACTATTTCTGGGAGTCACTCTGCTGGCTCATGTTTGCCATTTAAGCTCAATCAGTTGGAGGTAAGCTAAATTATTCTATTTTTTTATAATAAGATTATTAATCACTAATATAGCTTATATCTTCTTGGCTGTATCTACATTCCAGATGGTGGATTGGGCTCTCAAGAAGCACAAGAGATATAGACAAGACTTCAAAGATTATCCAAGACGCAGAAAAGCTATGTTCCCATTCATTATTTGAACCAAATTAATTACCAGAAATAATTTATATCAACATATTAAAATTTAGAATGAAATTTGATAATACTTCCTGATGAGAAATAATTTACATTAAAATAACCATATTTTAGATATTGAGACTTATTCCTTAAAGGCCAAATTTTTCTAAGTAACCATCCTATATCCCCAAACTCTTATCATCTAAAATAAACTTATTAAAATCGAATAAGTAATCTGTATAGTATGAACTATTTTGTATCTATCTTGTTTCAAAAAAAGTAAGTTAATAAATAAATTGTATATAATATAAAAATCATTATATTCTCCATCAGTTTTAATTAATAATATAAAAATTAATTGTTAACTTTTCTTTTGATTTTAATTTTAAAAAATAATTATACTTTGAATATACATCATCACTCTGATTATTATGATTTTCATAAACAATTATAAATATTCATAATCTATAAAGATATAGATAAGTATTTTATACAATATAATTATGAAAAGTATAGGTTAAAATGATTAAGATGGAGGGATGAAGTTGAGCATTTATGATTTTTTTTAATAGAAAATCATTAAATTAAATCAAAAAGTTATATTATTAAAACGTATTCGTATAGATCAGACGCAGGTGGAAGTATTGCACTCTCTTAAAATTTATGTTTCAAAAAGTATATCTTTAAATTTTATTTTATAGTGGCCCTACCTAGTAAGACTACAGGTGCCACAAGACTTGTCCTATGCAGGGACACTCAAGGAGGGGAACAGGAAACTGTAAAAATGCTTGAGGATGAAAATGACTATGGTGATGAAGAAGATGAAACACTTTACTAGACATTTCCATTTTTTATTTGTATAATAGGTATTCTAAATTTTTGTACAATTTTCGAATCATAAAGCTAAGTTATAAAGATATTTGGGCTAATTTATTTAGACTTAAATAAAGTAAAAAACATATAGAAATCTAGTTTACTATAAAGGAATTTTTTTGCAATCGCACCATAATTTTATATTATAATACTTGATAACTGTTTAACAAAGAAAATAGGTTTTCTATAAAAAGAAACATTTTCAGAAAATTAATTGTTAAAAAAAAAATGGGTTTTCAATAAATTTATTAAAAAAAGATTAACAATGTTTCTATAAATTGCCTTCAAATAAATCTCTTGTATATAACAATGACTATATAGCTATATTACAATTATAAAATTTAATGACTTTGTGTTAAATAAGAATTCCTTATTTTTTATTAAACATATAAGCTAGCTGATATATTGAGATAAACTTTCTCAGTTGATTGGTATCCTTCACCAAATATTTATTTATTTAATAATGTATAATTCAAAAAAGTAAATAATACATTTGTACAAAAAGTTCATCTTTTCTATTGCTAATATATTTTCTCATTTTAATGATTGGACATCAGAAATATGGGCGAAGGTGACTTATTCGTAATAATATTAAACATATTGAGGTAAAATATATCACCATATATATTTTTCTTAAATTTGCATATAAATTAATTTATCAAATTTCAATTACGTATATTAGGTAAATTGACTAGTTTTCTCATATTAATAAATATTATAAAATATTGATACCATAGTAAAATGAAATCAGATTCTTACAAACCTACTACTCTCTTAAACTAAAATTATAAGGTCAATCAAATTTATCATGTTTTATAGTTAACATATTAGTTTGCATATTTAGTATTTGGTAAAGTAAAAATAAAAAAATAGCTTAAAATTTTATCTAAACCTCTTCGTATTATTGTTTAAGGCTTAAAAATAAAGATTCTAAAAGCGTAAGTACTCTTTAATTTAAATTCATTACATTCTAATTTAGCACAAAATTTTAAAATCTCCTATAATATATCCACCCCCTTAAACTATTATGAAACTTCAGAGCCCACTAGCTCTCCATTCTTAAAGCCAGTGAGCCCTAAACACCCAGATGCAAGTGAAGACAGAAACCTTAAGCTCACTGTGATTTTCGCTATCGCATTCGTCTTGCTTGTGAATGTATTCGCAATAGTCTACAGAAGAGACATGCCTAGTTAAGTTACGATTTCTGAGTTTGATCACTTAAATGCCTCTCCAAACAATGACGTTATTCGAGTCAGCGACAAAGTGGTCTACAAAAAGATAATTGATTAGTACTTCCCCACTAAGGCTTCACCCGTATCATCAGATAACAAGGACTCTTTCAAAATTATAAGCAAACTATGATAAATTATTGATTAATTTTTCAAAGTCACTGACGAGCAAGTTATTTCAAATAAAGATGTTATAATTGTGACTACAGATGAGAACATCGTCAATCAGCAAAATTAGAAGCCAGAAGTACTAGAAAAAAATCACAATAACTCTGGAAGCTTGAGAAACAACAATGGCATGCACTGGGAAATCTTTGCTTTGCTAGTTCTTGTCATATCAGTCTTCGTACTATAAAAAAGTGTGTAATTTTTTAGTGTTTCATATAAATTTTAATTGTATATGCTGTATGGCTATTTAGAGTGAGCATTAGTGGCAACTCCGAAGTATTTTCACTCAAGAAGGGGTTAAATATTTGAGATTCACAGTAGTGATTCTTCATTGGGATTGTTATCTATAAAATATAAACATCAGAGGATATGAGTATTGAATAAACATAAAATAAATCCAAATTTATTTTTTTATATAAAACTATTACAATATTTTATCGCAATAAACTTAATTATATCAAAATTATTGACAGTCTTTAATTTCCTTAATAAAGTTGTTTTAAAATATATTTGTTAGTAGATATTACCTCTTAATTTTAATATGAAAATTACTTATAATAGTGGTATATATTTTTTTGTAGTTTTATGATTCAACAAACATTATAAAATAAGTTATTTGCCAAAAGATATAGGTCTTATCCCTTTAATGATTGATTCTTATCTTAAAAAATTAAACCTAATATTATTCTTTTAAATTACAAATTATTTATAGATAAATTTCAAAGAATAATGTCTTCCCTAAATTCATTGTCAATTAATTTGGTAGTTTTTATTTTGACTTATTTCACTCTACTTTCCAACTCGTTGGCATACACTCATGATTCAATTTATTAAAATATGCTAAAGAATGACTGTAAGAGGATCATCACTGAATATGAGGGCTTAATTTTTACTTAAAAAGAGTGCGAATAAATGAAAGAAATACTACAGAATAAAACTGGATATAGCGATTAATACTTTCCAAATAAAGATTCTCAATTGATAATAAGCATGATGAATCCTTTAGTACTCTAAGAGAAAAATTCAAAAGTAGAATCATAAAATGAGTTCTAATAAACTTAATAGTAAAATGAAAGCACTTAGACAAATAATACTTTAAATTAACCAACTAGAAGTAGATTTTATGAGAAGTGTACTGGGAAGGAGGATTATGATTTTTCATAATTAATAATTATGTAGCTTCCTGGATCATTCTTAGGAATAGCATCAGCGAAATAATGATAAAATAAATGTTTTATTTTTTATTGTATCAGCAATCATGTTCGTTAGTTTGATTAATATGATATATCAACAGTTCAAGTATCAATCCCACGATTATTACTTCAATGACATGAACGAACATAGCTAAACTTTCAAAGGAACTTAAGACAACAGAATCTCTCAAAATATTTACAACACAAGTCAGAGCGCTAGTTTTTACAATTCTATGTTGAATCACTCAAATACCATATTAAATGCTCAACATCTTCACTAATAGAACTTAAGATCAAACGTGACTCAGGTCCTTGACAGTGCAGACAACAGTCAAATATTATACCAAGGCCAGACCATTTACTAGGGACATACACCAGTAGGAATCCAAAATTAAAGTGGGGTCTTCGTGTCGACAGGAGCAAATAGCTTTATACATTACTAACAATAGCAGTATTCTAGACAGTAAAACTAGAACAACCTAGAAGGCTAAAATCACTACAATTCGCAAGTTTAGCATAATGATAGAAGCGGCCGTGTCAGCAATTAAGCAAGCAATTAGAGGAAATATTCATATCCTTATTAAGCCTCTATGGAGTGATTAAAAGTTGTTGAATTATTTATACTCGTTATAGTAGTAAAAATGTTTAAATATATTCACCATACTAAGCTTCTACTTATTTGATAACCTTGCATAAATTAAATTATAAGTTAAACTTTTAACCTTACATATAGTCTATAATTTATTAAATTAAATGGAGAATCAGGCTGAAACCAATAATTCTTAAAAAACTATAGGATTTCCAGCTTTATTAGATTGTAATCAAAATGAGTTTAATGAACCACCAGATAAAATTTTCCAGAATTAATGTGAAGACAACGATGATATTTATTACAAAAATCCGAAAGAATTATATAGTCAATAATCTCAAGAATTTGAATAATAGATATCGTAAGAAACTTAAGTATAAACTTAACGAGGAAATAATATTGATTAAACAAGAGATTTTTAAAATAAATTTTAAAGTATTAAAGGTATTTTTTCGGAATTAGAGTTTATTTATTTTATTTCTAAAAAGGGATAATTCGAACTTGATTAGGCAATGAATATGATTTTCTATTTTTATGTCTATGTAGCTAATTTAATTGAAAATTTATCACTAAAGATACTTTCTACTTAAAAATTTCAATAAAAAGCAAAATTTTGGATTAAATTCTTAATATAGTTAATAAAAAATATCCTCATCGATTTAATCAATTATCAAAGCTTAAATTTCAAAATATTTCCCTATGGTTATTTTATCCCAGTAATAATTAAAATAATAATTAAAATAAAAAATCAGTAGGGGTAAGAACTTTGCGTTCTCATACTTATAAGCACCTTGATGAAAATAGATTGACAATTATTCATATAAAAAGTTATAGCCAAATTTAATCGTTTAGTGCCTTTTTATTAATTCTGCAATATTCACAAATAAAAGGATACTAGATTTAAGGTTATCAAAATTGATGAAATTACTGCACAAGCTAAGATCCCAGACTTGAAATAAAAAATCAAATCAAATTAATTTTCATAGAGAATAGCCGATAGTAAAATAAATTAAGAATTAGAGTCGTCACAAGCCAAGAATTTATTATCGTCATACAGCAACGTTAGAAATCATTCTAATTAAGTGGGGTAGTAAATAATCGAAACATAATAGAATCATGAATGTGAGGCAGATGAAATCGAATAATCGATTTGTATATGGGAGCCTGGTAAAATTAATGAGGAAGAATTGTCTACTTATTTCAGGAGAGCTTGGTATTATTTGGATTTATACCTTTCTAGTAGATTAGAATTCAAAGAATCTGAAATATTTCTCAATTTTATCATTATAAATTGAAAGCTTTTTAGTTTATTTTATATTGAATTACATTAGTTATCCTAAGTAAGGCTGAGGTTTCACTTTGAAGAGTTATTCACAACTATTTTAGCGCTATGTAACTATAATAAAAAGAAAGGCTGGAGGACTATAGTTACTGGGGAATTTATGTATTTAGCTTATATACCTCAGTGGATGCATTATAAATAAATATAAATTACATATAGTGGATTGAGAGCATTAATAAACCCAAATCTCTTTTCAGATGAAATCTGTTGAAATCTTATAGAGGATTAATATCAAAATTAAAAATGGAGGATGATTTTAAATTTAAACTTTTTGATTTAATATATATTAACCTTTGCCCTCAAATTTTCCTTTCTATACAATCTAAATATAATCTAGTTGCTTTATTATGTATATCTATTTTTGTCTATTCTCAGTATCAACAAGAACTAATTCCTAAAAATTCCTGAACAAATATATTCGCTTAAAATTAAATTTTAATTTTACTCTCAATTCAATATTCTAAATTAAGTTCGCAAAATAAAAAATGACTGAAGCCAAAGCTAGAAAACTCTTAGAGTACAATACTAATATTTTAGCTCATGATAGCTTGTTACCAACAGATAATTCTTTCACCTCTAGAAACACTGCAATTAGATCTAAGTCATAGAACAGTTTGTTCCCTCTTGAATAGACATACAAAGATAAAAAGGAAATATGCTAAATACGGTTCAATGACACTTACAGATCAAACTTTTTAATATGTGATGGGGAAAGTGACTAGAGATTTCATAGTAATTATTAGCTTGTTAAGAGAAGATTCGGTGATTAGATCCTTGATTAGTAAGAGCAAATGAGATAGAATTACAAAAATGAAATGAAATAGCATTAAACATCCTTTAGTCCATTGAGAATCGATTAGAAGTACCCACTATCAAAGACTCCTAATAGAAATGAATTAACTTCAGAAATATAGCTCAAAATCAGTGAATAAAATTTGAAGGAGTATTCAGCTATCAGATCTAAATGTGGCATGAAAGGTATGTCTGCAAAGTTAGCCATAAACCCCGAATGTGAAGAGATGAGACTTTATTAAATAAGAGAACCAAATTAATTTCAGAGAGACTTTAAGAATTAAAAGAAAAATCTTTAGAGTGAAATTTCTCAACTTATATAGTCAGACATTCTATGCTAAGAATAAAGAATTAAGTAGTTAGAAAGCAAGATATTTGCAGGTTGTATTTAAAGCAAAGCAAATCAGAGCATTGATTAAAAGATTAAGTAGGACTTTCAAACTAGTGCTAATAACTCATTAAACTTATATAATAGAAATGAAACACTTGAAGATTTTTAGGACAAGTACTAGCCTCCTCATATGCAACATACTAATATTTTAAGGATGCCGTAAGAATCCCAAAATAATTAAACAATTCTTGATATTCATATTAAAAGTAATGGCTCAGGTTCTTTGCAGAAATAAGATATAGAAAACTTATGCTCAAAAGTTGATTTACTATAAATTTCCGAATCATTATCACAATAAAACTAGCATATTAATCTATAAATAAAAGATAAAAACAATAGCAATAAATCTTAGCAAATATTGGAATATCTCAGAAATTAAGGTTACCAAGTAAATGTATAAGGAAGATGGACAGATAAAAAAGCTTAATAATCCCTTTCAAAAAGTCCATTAAGTAGTACTTAAAAACTTATAAAACAAAAGTATAACAATTTAAAAGCATAAATCGCACCTACAGTTTCATAAGTAAAATCAAGAACTAATATAAATTTAAATAATACAGTTTAGTATGACACTTATTAAGATTCAGTTCCAGAATCAAGAATCAACTAAATCTCACACAATTAAAATCAAAGCTTTAGTTTCAATAATTATGGTCTTGGGGAGAGTGTTTTTTCTACTACAAAGCAAATTGAAAATTCTTTTGTGGAATCTATAATGACTTTAAAGAGAGAAGATTTCGAAACACCTTTTAAAGATAAGAGCAACTAGTTTTAATCTGTATACTTTGCATCAAATGACAAAGTTCAAAACAAAGAGTAAGTTAATTATATATATATATATATAATTACTTTTTTAGTCATAAAATATCCGATAATGAGTAATTGAAGGAATGGTAAAGAGTTCTTGACATAAAAAGGAATAATTACTTAAGTTCAAACTTAAAAAGCAGAACTACTCATAAAAAGACAAATTCGTTTGCAATGACGAATACCATGTATGGTTTGGATAAAAATTCAATTAATCCTTATGCATCTGTGATTAATGAAAAATCCCCATTAAAAAGATCTAATGTGAGCTTGTTTAAAGAAAATCAATCTCAATTTCAGACTAAGTAGTATACAAGAGAATTCTAAACATCAATTAAAATTAAATTTGAGAAATCTAATAAATCATAATTCTTAATTTAATTATAAGAAAGGTGCATATGAAGATTTATCAATTGGTGGTAGCACATAAGCCGGAAAGAGCTCAAGCTATATGTCTCATACTAAATCTTCAAGAAAAAAGATAAATCTAAAATGACTAAATTCCTATTAACTCCAACTTCATGTATATTAATGTTTAACTTTACTTTACACTTTCAATCAAAATGTAAGTTGAAATTGGATGTGAATTGTATTAAAAATAATCTACTCTTTTACGAGTATGTATATATCTTTTGCTGCTGTATGATAAATCGTTAAAAAGCATTAGGTTGATTTTACAATTAATCAATCGTTAACAACGAATCTATCGAATCCAACTGCCTTTCTATCTTAGTAACCAACGAGACCATCGCCATGTCCTTGTTAAACTGATCTTCTCTTGATTTCCAAGAGAGATTTCAAATCTTTGAAAAGTCTTACTTAGAGAGAGTAGTTCTCACTGTTGTCCTTAATGTGTCTCTGGTGACTTTTTAAAAAATTAAATATTTAATCTCATAACTTTCATAATAAAGAAATCATAAAAAAGTAAAAACTCTTTAAGTCTTTCATAATATTTTCTTATTACCTCAACTAAAAATATAGTTTAAAATCAAAATTAAGAACTTCAAAGATCATAATAGTAAATAAAAATGTTCTAAGAACTTATAGTAGAAAATTTAGTGGAGTTTCATTGAAACATTTTAATTCTTTGAATAATTTATTATCTCTGTAATCATACCCTTAAGGAATTTCTCTCAAAAAGGGTAAAAGGATTTTATAATTATGTCCAAAATAATCGTTCATATCTTTTTATTTTTACCAGTTATTATTCCTCTATAAATTAATTATCAATCTCATTATAAAGTCTAATGATTATTAGAATTATAATTATATGGATATAACTCATTTCATAATTTTGTTTATAGATTCCAATTTAGAAGGTCATTTAGTATGTTTCAGATATCCCGTTTAATTTAATGTGCCCAAAAATATAAAAACATTTTTTCTCTCGATATTTATTAAATTATGAATCGAGAGTTATAGAAAATTTAGAAAATCAAATTAATATATAATTTAAATTCAAAAAATAGGACTTTTGCCACAATCAATAAATGCAAACAGGATTCAGTAACTTCTTCATCTTGGTTTATTGTTTTTATAGATTAATCAAATCTCTTTGGAAGCAATCAGCAACAACAAAAGGTGTTCTCTAAGGCTCCAAACCTCAGTAAGTTTAAGTGGTCATAGTAAAATGGAATAATTTCAAGATTTTATCAATAAAAACCGATTTCTTAAATCATGCTTTAGATACTACCGAGATCAAACAAATCGTAGATGGCTTGAACAGACCCCCTTTCATGTGCAATCTCAGTTTAGTCGAATTTGATGATAAGCCTCCGTAAGTAATTCTAAATAAATAGCTTATTTTCTTAACATATTTTTAGCCTTGAATTATTGGAGCTCTTAAACAGACTCTTAGGTCAACTCGACAATTTGCATCTTGCAATTGATATCCAAAAGGAGACCCAAGACAAGACCCAGGAAAGAATATGCGGTTTCTTGAAGGTACTCGGCTATCCCTCTGATTACAGCCCAAACTTCATGAGAGATGTGGTTCATGGTGATAAGAGGACAGTCCAGCACATTTTGCATTGGATTATCACCAGACTGCAAGAACTTCAACGTAAAGCTTACACTGCCAAGTTCTTGGTCCCCTTAGCAATCCCTGATGAGTACCTAGTTGACGACGACATGAGAGAAACCTTCCAAATATACAAAGATTTACAGGCTGAGTTCCAAGCTACTCACTTGAACGTCGAGCAAATCAGAGGTGAATCCATGAATCCAGGTGACCTCAAGAAAGAGATTCAGCAACTTGAACAGGAAAAAGAATAACTGTTGACTAAGATCAATCTCTTCAAGACCAAGTCAAACAAAGAAGACTTCTAGGCCTTGCTTGAAAGCACCTCAAAGCTCAGAAAGGAGCAGGAATAGGATGCTAAGTTAAACGAGAAGGAGCGTGAACTTAATAACATGATTGAGTTCTTCGAATCACAACTCCTCACAGTAAAGCAAAGATTTAGTGAAAATTACTTCAAACAATTTAATGATTAAGATAATATCTTAATCATAAATATGCGAATTATTAATTTTTTTATTTTCTAAAGATTAGATTAAGAAAATTATTGCTTTAATCTTTATTATAATTTAAAAATAAATTATTTTTATACTTTAATTTACTTTTTAATAAAAATTTTGCACTCATAATTTAAAATGCTTGATAGCTTTAAATTAATTAATTAAAAATAAAATATAATTAATTTAGTATATTAATTAAATTTAAATATAAAGATGTGTACAAAATGTAATTTATATGATAAAAATATTCATATTAAAATTATTATTTATAATCTAGTTAAGAATTTAATTTAATTTTCTAATTCTTTGACATCAAGAAAATGTACTCAGACAATGTGACACCAGATAAGATGCTTGAGAATTTGAGGACTGAGACAAGAAGAAACAGAGAACTCTGCTATGATATTCTTGGTAGAGAACTTTAAGATAAGCAAGATAGACTTCAGAGAATTGAATTGGTCTTACAAGAGCCAATGACTACTCAAAGTGAGCTTGAGAGATTGACTATTTCGAAATAAGGAATAAAAGAAGATTGTCTCTCAATTTTCTACAATTTATGAATTATAAGAAACAATAACGATGTCAAGAGACTCCAAAGAGAATGCCAATTGCTAGATGATAAGATAAGGCAAAATGCTCCAGCAGACGATAAATTGGCAATTTACAAATCCCAGGCCACCGCTGTCTCCAAAAAGAAGGAGTAAAAGATGGAGGAGGTAAAGAAGTTAGATACTGAGAAGATTGCCTTAGAGAAGCTGATGAATGATAAGGAAAGCGAATATGCCAAGACTCGCGGTGGAAAGTATATGAAGCGTGATGATTTCAAGCAATATGCTGCCAACCTTAGAGGTAAGAATCAAACCCTAAACTCTTATTGAGGTTTATAAGTGCTTTGATTTGTAGGGAATTTGTTGGGGTTGGGATTATTAATTAAATGCGAGACAAAATTACAAGCTTTTGGGGTCTATATATGATGAAGAGTATATAGATTTAGTGTTTAAACTTCGATATGGATGTAATATATACAGTGAATAAGTCAAACCAGTTAAGAACTATAAGTATATTGCACTCCTTTTTTTAAAGCGAAGTCTATTTCGCTTCCACTGCCTTATAGCAGTATAACTAAAGCAATAATTGCTGGATTCTAAAACTTAGAGGAAGTCAAAGTTTCTATAAAATTATATTGGCTATATTATCAATGAAAAACCTTTCAACTATCGGGCTCACTTCTCTCTCTACCAACGAGCTGCTATGTTTCAACACCAGTTCCCTGATTTTAAGATCTCTACATTATCTGTTGCTTACATTTATAAACGATATGGTATCTTTTACAAAGGTGTGAATCGTATCAAGAGAGTGATTGATTTCACTCTGCCATTTTACAACAACAATTTTAAATTATTTATATGATTAAATGCAGAGAGCTTAATAGAGTAATATAAAGTTTATACATGCTGATGAAGCTGTGTTTACCTTCAATACTTTCATCTAGAAGTCTTTGTATTAGAGACATAGTAATATAGAGATATATGACTAGAAAGTCAAGGTATAAACAATGGCAATTCTTGGAGGTATTAGCGAAGATGCTGGTTTAGAGACTTATATTATTCATACTCGCTCTATTAAGACAGAGCAGTAAATAAAGTTCTTAGAGTAGCTGAGAGAGAAGTACCCAGAATAAGAGATTATTCTAGTCGTTGATAATCTTTTTGTTTATAAGGCCAAAAATAACAAGGTAGAGTTATTAACAACTTAGAATAACACTAGTGTTCAACATGCCTTACAGGCTATTGTCTAATGGAATTGAGTTCTACTGGGGTATATTAAAGCTCATTACAAGAAACTGCTGCTATATCACCTTATGCATGACCTGCCTATCTATACAATAGATATTTTTAAAAGTTCAGCAAAGAGAATAGATAATTAGTTTGCTTAAAAGTGTGCTAGAGAAGGGAGAGTGAATGTATATAAATAAGTATTAGAGTTAAGTAAATGAATATAAAATTCACATTTAAAATAAATTCTTTCGTAGGAGCTGGCTTCTCTTTCTTATCTTCCTCTGTTACTTCACTCCTCCTAGGTTTCTTCTCTTACTGCCAACTCCAGCATCTATGTTTATTGACTCTGGGGGCTAAATATTTAAATCAACTCTCTTGCTAACTTCATACTTTGTCTGCGACTATCGCTCTCTGTTAAGTTTTCTCTATTCCTTCATCAAGAAAATGCCAATTCCAGATTTTTCTTAAGATCTTAGCTTTAAATCTTACTATATATATTAGGTTGCTTCTGAAGCTATGACAGCCAGCCCTCATTTATCTTAATGCCTTGCTTGCTCTTGTCTTCTGGTGATTTCTGTGCCTCTTTTTATGAGATTCTTAAAAAAATTTCCTTCATGTAATCACATTTTATAGTTGCAAGTGTGCCAAAGAAGTAGTTTTCTTTCAGGTAATTTAATAGAAAACTGCCTCTTAGTAGTCACTGAGATTTCAGGATAGTCCGGAATTTCTGGAAACTGTACATCTTAAGGTATCAGTGCTTTCTTCTCTTTGCAGAGTATCGCTCTTAGAAATGAAATTTTAGTACCTACCATCGTTGGCAGGAGCAAATCAAGTATTTAATCTAGATAAGTTACTATGAGTTCATTTCCTTGCTGTACCAGGTAGCGGTGCAAATCCTCCTTGCTTCTAAATTTTTGAATAAATTCTTGTGCTTGCACTCTTTTCATTGCATCATTTATTGACTCCATCTTGTTTACAGATCTAAGAAATGAATTCAAATTTAAGTTTATTGATTTCAATTATATACTTCTGTAAACTTACTATTAAATATGGGCATCCTATAGGAGGTCAACCTCTAAGAAGGATATGGAGAAGGTTTTGAGAACTGGTTTCAAACTTGAGAGATTGATATTATTTCTACTGTTATAGTTCCATATTTTTTAATTTAAATTGGTATATGCTTAATTAGGAGCAGCTCTAAAATGCTAGTACTTAATTAGGAGTACCCAAATTTAATCACAAAATCACAAAGTACCTCCAAAAACAGCAAGTACTTAATTAGGTGGACCTCCTAAATTGGTAAGTGCTGTAATAAACTTATTATTGAAAGTAACAATGGTTACTCTTTCACCCATATTTAGAGCTTGATCGTCTCCTAATACTCATTTTTCATATCTAATACTCTAAGAATTTCTCTTAAAACTTTTAGGCTTGCAAATATCTCAGTTATATAGGCAGTTTTATAATTTTAAATTCAAATTTAATTATGATTGCTAAAATTTTAAGAAAAACAACAGCACTTCCATCAAACTGAATGATACTTACCTTTTGGCGGAATAAAAAGTGTGATAACTGCGAGATGAACTCTCATAAAGAACTACTAGAGCTATTATTTGAGGTCTCTGCTATCAAATTAGAAATTAATAATATATAATAAATGGCAAACAAGTGTGTGGGAGACAGTGGGGAGGAGAAAGGTATTAATTAATTCCTATTAAAACTGAGGAAGTTGAAGTATACTTCTTTGAGCTATGTGAGAGAGATTTATCTCATAAATCAAGCTGGTATAGACATATGAAGGAGCATAGACGAGCCAAGCTCACTAAATACTTAAAACGTGATAAGATTGATGGAAAGTATCATTGCTTCGAGTGGCATAACCAATACTCTCATACAAGAGACTTGAAGAATCATCTTTTAAAACCTCACAAGAAAGATATAGAAATTGAAAAAGATGAAGTTGAGCTGAAGCTTCTCAACAAAAGAAAAGCGAGGGAATATTCTAAGGTTGTATTGTCTGAATAAGCTAGAGAGTTAGAGTGCGTAAGGAAGTCACGCTACCAACTGACCTCTGAAATAACAAAATTATGATCAAGATTCAATACAAGAAAATACCAGTCCTTGTTTAAAATAGACTAGACACTTCTCTTTAAAGTTACCTTATATTAGAAGAATCCTTTGATAAGAAAGTCATCAATGATCATCATTATCTCTTAATTGATGATAAGTACTAAATGGAGTTTACAAATGAATATCAAGTTCTTACTCAAGCAAAGTTTAAAGACTGTAGTTACTTAATCAAGCTAGATGCTGTTCTCTTTGCAAAGAATCATATTGCTTTCAGGCTCCCACTCTATGAAATGACCCTCAGAGATTTCATTACGGATCAAAGGAATTATAAGTAGTTTGCTGTAATAGCAGCTTTAACCTTACAAGGTATAAAAGAGCTACATAAGTTAGGCTTTGTACATAGAGATTTTAAGCCTGAGAATATTATGATAAACTTCTCACTTGTAGGAGTGACAATTATTGACTTAAACAGATCATTAAGAATGGAAGTATCAAGGAAAGGAAGTGTTATGGAAACTCCAGGCTATTATTCAGAAAAAGAAGACGGAGAGATGGAGACTATCAATGGAATATGTGGCCTATGGCAGCAATGATAATAGAGTGCGAAATGCCTCGCAATGAATACTAGTCTACAAGATGCGAGAAGGATGCTAAACAAAGAATATAGCAATTAATTGACAAACGAGGGTCTCTCAATCAATGAAACAAATGGCAGAATCATTAATACGAAAAACAAACTCAAGATCAGACATATCAATCGAATAAATAAAGTTGTGGTTAAGTAAGATAAATTTCAGACCTCTCCCACATGATCCAAAAGTGCACTTTGAGTGAGTAAATTAAATACATTTACTATAAATTTCACATTAAATCCTATTGATAACCCCAACTTTTAACAAATTTTCTACAAAACAAAGCACCTATAAACCACATTAACGGATTTTGGGGTTTTGAATGCACAGTACAAGCAAATGAAAAAGGTCATCACTGAAATCAAGTCTGAAGTCATTTAAAAATCAATCTGATCTTTTATAGCTTTTTAATAGTCACTGTTTTGTCAAGAACTGAAAGTATTTTGAAGAGCAGAGCAGACAACTTGGATGAGTTCATGAGAGACCTAGAGAAGTAAAGAGGTATCTCAGGCATCCAAAATGTTCAAGCCAACTTAGTCCAAGTTTCAGAGAATAACCAGTTGCTTAACAACAAAAAAGACTTTACTATATATTATATTTATTTTTAGAGGAAACTCTTCAAGAGATCACTGTGGTTGTTACACAAATTGAAAATGAAGTGAAAGAAAAGAAGCAAAAGCTTGCCCCAGAAATCAAGAAGCTCAGAGGTTTTTATCTAAATTTCTTAAACTTATTTCCTGTTTTTAAGGTTTCAGACAGAAGTTCTCAGACTTAGAAGCTATCTACAACGAGAAAAAGAAGCAATACGATGCCGTCGTTTAAAATCTCGACTAAGAGAAAAACAAATTGGAGGATGAAGTCAAGACACTATTTGAAGATTACAAACAAGAGGAAACTCGCTTCCATCACAACAACATTCAAAATGAGATATATGATGCGTTCCTAAAGAGAATCGGTAATGAGGCCAAGTTCCTTAACACCCCAGATAAGAGACTCAGCAATGAATTCAAGAGTTACTCTGATTTCTTCAATGCCAAGGTAAGATAATTGGGGATACATCACTGTTTAACACTATTATGATATTTAAGCTTTTTATTTGGAATTTATTGAATTAATCATGAGCTCTGATTAACATTGTTTAAAAATAATATAATTCAGAATAAAATACTAATAATTGTTTACATTTAGTGTATTTTAATTAATTTATTTAAATCTAATGGAATCTTAGCGTCGCCACACAATTCTTGCAAAGTAAAACGCTTTCATGAATTCAACCAGAGTTGATGCCTCTAAGTTGTCATTATACCCTCTTCCAGGAGATCTCTTAGCTGACTTGCAAGATGCATTCACTTTTTATGATAAGGAAGAATCTAGTTATAAAGCCCCCTTTTCATAATGAATAAATAATAAAAATAAATAAGTAAGAATCAAATAATATATACTATAAATAAATATATTAATAATATAATAATTATATTTTATTTCATTAAATTGTAAAAATATAAATATATAATTAA
The DNA here is from genome assembly GCA_000711775.1 of Oxytricha trifallax. Lineage (NCBI taxonomy): Eukaryota > Ciliophora > Spirotrichea > Sporadotrichida > Oxytrichidae > Oxytricha > Oxytricha trifallax. Next base: position 14,227 of record ARYC01001125.1, on the reverse strand, counting down.
TTTTTATATTTATATTGCTATATAATAAAAATTTAAATAATTTTTATTGAAACTTTTAATCATAATTTACACATAGGTGCTTTATAAGTATTTTAATATTCCTTTACTAATAAATGCTAAGTAAAATATATTCCTATACTATTTATATATAAAAGTATGGCCCATTTCAGGAACATTCTGCATAATTTCGGTTTCCATAAAATGTCCAAGAAGGAAATCGACGATGAGCTCAAGAAAGCAGACTCCCAGTTTCTAAACAGACAAAGTGTAGACTTCGACACCGTGAAGCTAGTAATCGGTTACCGTTGGAAATAAGGTGGCAAAGACGAAGAAGCGAGAGAGGCCTTCAGACTATTCGATAAAAGAGACAAGAGTTACATAACACCAAATGAAATTAAGCAAGTATTGGCAAATTATTTGGATTTTCCAGTTAGCGAGCAGGATTTGCAGGACTTTATGGAGTAGTGCGACCCTAATGGCACTGGAAACGTTGCATTCAGGGATTTCTAAAAGTTATACTTAAGTTGAGCGACATTTTTAAAATTTAATATCGGAGATTAAATGGTATTGATAGTCTTTCTGATACCTATAGCTTATTTTCAGAAATTATTTGTAGTAAAAATTATTTAAAATTACTTTCCAAATATAATTCTAATTAATTTTTCAATTTTATTTTTCTTAAAGTGGATTATACCATTTTGTAGTCAGATTTTTTCATAAATAAGATTACAGAAATAAATTAAAATGCGAATGAGTTAATAGATTTGCGATAAATCTTCTCTGATGAATATTTATCAAATATTACAGTCCTAAATATCTCATATTTTATTTAAATAAATTTCTTTACTAACTAATATTCAACATACTATTGCAAATAAAGTATTTATAATATATTAAATCATTAAATCATATGTACTTTCTTTATAATTTATATTTTGCAATATCTGATGGCACATTTAAAAACCTAAAAATAAAATTTTTGTATTTAGTTAATATTGATTGATTTATTATTATATATAAACAATAAGTAAATAAAGTTCATAAAAAGCATAAAGATAATAAATAAACTTATATTTGAGTTTAAAATTTAGAGGATAACAAACAAAAAATGAGGGCTTATAGACTTGACGACCCAGAGTACAATATGAACACCTACTTTGGCAGAGTAGGGCACTTCTTCCAGGTCTTCAACCCAATGTAAGTGTGAATCCAATAACAATTATATGGATATATTGTGTTTTGGGGTTTAATAGAACATTTCATAATGCTATTACTCTCCAATGTTGATCTAACATGATGCCTTTACTTTAATGAACAATATGTTAATTCTTTACCTTATAGGAACTCACTATACACCAACGATCAAGTCTCAAAGATGCAGGCAGAGCTCGAAAAACAAAGAACTAGGGAGAGAGATGCAGACTAAAGCGGAAAGAATGTGATGTTAACTGAATCCGAGATTAATTAATTGAGAAAGTACAAGACCATAGTAAATGCATCCATTCACCCTGATACCAATCAACCAGTCCCCTGGGTCATGAGAATGTGTGCATTCGTTCCCACTAACTTGCCAATCATTTTCGGTATGCTTATGACACCCCCTACTCCAATGAACACAGCTTTCTGGCAATTTTAAATTAAATTTTCTCATAGAACTAATTTCTAATAATTCAGCAATTTCTATGATGAATTCATTTTTTTGATTAAATGGATCAACTAAACTTACAATGCAGGCATGAACTTTGGAAATAGAAATGCATCATCATAGTAAACTACAGGAGATATTCTATTTGGGTACACTGCCGCAGTCACCTCCTCAATTACTATCAGTGTGGGATTGAGAAAGCTATCTCATAACATGACTAAAGGTCTCACTGGAGGTATGGCAGTTCTAGCTACCAGTATTATTGGTCAATATAAAGTTATTCAAATTCTAATTTATTGATGGAATAAGCACTTCTTAAGAAATAACAAATCAATTTGAATAGTTGATATTTTATTTTTTTTAAGAAATTATATTCAAAAAGTAATTTAGTAGTGTGAACTTCTTTTATATAAGAACCCTAAAATAAAGAACATTTTTAATTAAATTGAAAATATGATAATTTTAAATTTTAATCAAAAGTTTATTTGAATATTTTTTAAATAAAAATTTTATTAGTTAATATCAGTTATTTGGCAGTGGCATCTGCTGGTTTCCTGAACACTTATTGCATGAGAATGGGAGAAATGAGCAGAGGTATTAAGGTGTATGATGAGGATGGGGAATGCATGGGAATCTCAAAGAAATGTGCTGAGAAGGCAGTCATTCAAACCTCCTTCTCAAGAATGGCACTTTCCTTCCCAATTTTCATCCTCCCCGGAGTTTCTATGGCTGTGCTTGATAAACTAAAAATGATCCCTAAATCCAGAGCACCCAAAACAATCCTTGAGTTAGCTGTCATCACATTCTCTCTCTGGATCGCTCTCCCACTCTCAGTTTCTCTGTTCCCCCCTAAAGGTGAACTCAAGAACACTGAAATCGAAGAAGAATTCCATGCTTTAAGAAATTCAAAGGGACAAATTGTTGAGAGATACTACTACAACAAGGGGCTCTGAACATGATGAATATAAGAAAATCTAATAAATAAGGTATAGAGTAATAAATTAATGCATAATTAAGTATGATTTGGGAAGTAATTTTCAAAAAAGAGAGCATTATTAATATAAAACAATCTTAATTCTTTGCTTTAAATCAGAGAGATAGGTTGGTCAGTATCGTATTAAAACTTAAAATATTTATTCGAGTTAATATCTTAACATCTTAAAATTAAAAAATTACAAGCATAAATATAGTCTAATATCATAATAAAACAATTCAGTAAACCCATTATGCTGAATTTGAAAACAAAAAATTAAATGGGAGCTTTGAAATTCTCTCGGTATTCTTCTAATACTTAATAATTTTTTGTTTCAAAAATTATTGAAGTACTTAAACAATATTAAAACCCTTTTAAATAAAAATATATCTTAAGAAAACTTAATATTGTAATTTCAAATTATCCATAGTTTTTTTTAAAAAGGATTATTTCTATTGTCCTGATAATCATTCATCCTATTTTACCACTCCTTTAATACAATAAATAAATTAATTTTAGATTCTTAGATATTTTATTAATTACTATATATTAATAAAGATTAGTTATAATACATTCAAAGGCATTCTAATTAATTTTAATGCATTTTTCGTTTTTATTATTAGCGCCTGATTTATTCTGATTTTAGTCTTGACTATTTATATCTGTAGTATTTTATGAACTTTATTGATTTTTAGTTTTTTCATCATCATCATCAAGGATTGGTTTCATGCAATTGTACTAATCCACAAATTAATGCCAGCACGTCAATCTTATATTAAATTTTAATTTGATTATTTATTAGTATTTTAAAAATTTAAAGGAGATCTTATATTTATTGGAATGGAAATGATATGGAAAAATTTAGAAAAATTTATTCTAATATATGTGAATGTCGAGCCTCCTTATCTGGGACCAAGTGAGCGTAGAGATGGGATCAGGAAATGCCAGACAAAACTAATAGGAAGAAAGATGGGAAGAGATGATCTTAAGAAACGAGTGGCAGTCAGAACTGGAATAGTAATTTGAAAAGTTCGAGGGCAACATCAGTGAACTGAATGAGAGCATGTCAGAGTTGGAGAATGTACTATTTAGCGACAAATCAAGTCACCCACCAAGGAACGAGGAGAAGCAAGAGGCAGTCGTTGGACTAGAGATCGCCCAAACCAAACCAAGAGAAGCAAAAGGAGAGGCAGACGAGGATACAAAAAAAGAGGAAGGTGCCATAGACAACCAGGAAGAATTGGGACAAAAGATTCAAAAGTGAATGAGCGGAGAACCGCATCAAGGTGCAACCTACACTTAGAAGAATTCTCAGCAATTACATCTATATATACGAAGTTGTTGTATTTCGTACATTTTAATTTACCTCAAGTTACTAACTAACTAACTAACTATATGTGAATGTCATGTTTTAATTTTTTAATTTTCACCAAGTTAATTAAGAAAATAAGTTATATTTCGTTATTTTATCAATTATCAGATAATTTAATAATATAATAGTTATTTTTAATTAACTTTAATTATATGTCTTCAATATACCTGCTTATATAAGTAATTTTTTTGAATATGTGAATCTACTTAAATTTGCATTTTACTTTTATTTTTGATATTATAATTTGTTTACTTTTAATTTGTCTGAGTATTATTAATAACATATTATATTATTAATATAATTCTAACAATATCCTTCTCGTAATTCTTGACTTTATCATAGCATAACTATCTCTCCCCAATTTCCTTAGAACAAGTACTTTCCACATTGACATGCCCATTCTATTTCTCGCACTCTTTGACATAGTATTCCTCAATATAACAGTAAAACGGCTGAATCTGTAGGGAGTAAGCTTTCGTGCGACCAAGCCCATCATAGTCGTGAGTCATGAAAAAGTTTAATAAGAGCGATAGCAAAAAGGCAATGATCAGTCCAAAGTATAAATAACACTTGAAAACCTCTTTCATTTTGAAATTATAATACAAATGTTTATAAAATTTGCAATTAATTAACAAAATCTAAAGAGAATAATAAGAAATGCTTTTTAGATTAAAGTAAACTTAAACACTTTAATTTATACACTTTATCCACACAAGTAAATTTGCAATATATAATGTTTACAATGATAGGTTTTGTAGCTTTATTAATCCATTTTCCATTCAATCTTCGAAGTCTTCAGTCTCTCCACTTTCTCTTTGATCATATTCGTAGAAGGCCTTGGCATCAATTAACATAGAGACTATGATATCTCCGACTCCACAGCTAATAAGGTCTTAAAGTGTAATACAGAATGGTTGTTAGGGTTTTGCCATGTCCCAAAGCTCGTCTTTTAAGTCGTCTACTTTATAATCAGTTTGCACACGAGTCTCAAGCTTCTAAATCACAGCTCTGAAGAACATGTTTATAACAAATGTATCAATTCCATTCTTGTGGAAGACATCAAGCACACGCCAGAAATATTGTAAAGCTTAAGGAGATTTCTTGTTTTCCATAGCTAGTACAAAATCAAGGAAAGTTTTGTAGTCCATTTCACCCTCGAAAGTTTGATACTCTTCGAAGATTCTATCAATAAAGATCTTTGTCAAACCTTTAGAGTAGTTGGCCAGCTCGTATTTCTTAAGCATACCATTTTTATCTTGATCTAATTTCAGATATTAATCATAAACTCTTAGAGAAGATTGAACTGAGAACCAATTAGACAAAGCATCCTCCATGTTTAGTGATTCTTATCTTAATTCATAGAGCTCAGCTAGTATTGGGGAAGTTAACATATCATAATTATAAGTGATAAACTATTTAAATTTGTAATATCCTTGATGAGAATTTTTCCAGTTCTCTTAGGGTCTAGGAAGAAGAAAAACTTTCTTACAGCTGTAATAACGTAGAATGGATAGAATGTTTCTTGCAGGTTTTATAACTATGGGAAAGTTGGCATAAGTTCAAAGATGTAATTTTCTAGATCTTTCTCTTTCAAGTAACCATAACCTGAGCTATCATAAAGAGATATCTAAATTCTAGTTTGGAACAAGTTAACTTTTCTCACAACATAATGGAAGAATGGTACTATTTCAATGCGACCATACTCATCTCTCTCAAATTTCAAGAATGTAGAACTGGTAAAGAATTGATATAAAATTAAACTATATTATTGTCTGCATTTAGGTTGAAGAAGGGTTGAGACATATACAAACTAATCATAATTTATTCTCTCTGTATTCAAAGATTTTAATAATTTTAATAAAAAGCTGATTCAATATACACTTTAATTGTCTTCTGGTAGTGAAATATGTTCTTTTAACAAGTACCAGAGTTGTTCCAAGTCTTCCTTATCAAGGACTTCAGCAGTTTTATTTTGCAAAAATCTAGTTCTGGCTTCTTGTCTGACTCTAAAGTACAGCGATTGCTCATTATTTGGCTTCTTATAGAAGAATCTTGGGATATTCTTATAAGAGGGATTCTTCTCCTCTTCTTGTTGCTTTTCTTCTTCGAGTAACTTTAAAAACTCAATGTCAGCTTCACGGTCGTTCTCTGCTGGGGATTTGTGAGGTTTACCCTCGTTATACTTTTTCAATGAGTCTGCCCAATTTTTCATATTTGATTATTTTCTAGGTTTGAAGTTTTAATTTGAAATTAAGAATTGCATATTAAATCGCTCTTATTAATTCAAATCAATTTGGTTTCATTTTTTAGTGTATTTGCTAATTGTAAGAAAAGTAAAAATAGCTGAAGTAGTTAGAAGGATTAGAGGACATTGTGAAAAAATTACTGATTGCTCCTAAGAATTTCACATTAGCCATTATTGGACTATACATCATGATCATGCATTTCTTATCTTATTAATAATCATCATAGCTATTATAGCTTTACTAGTTCACTGTAGAAACAATTGATTTATTTTAGCTTAAACTATAGCATAAGTTACATGAAAAACTTTAAAATTTCTTACCTTCTAATGCAAAATATATACACACATATTCCAATAAACAGCATCATTTATAGTCCATGATAGCTAACTGTGAAGAAAGTGAATGCTTCTTTGTACTATGAATTTGTGTTATAAGCATGCCATAGAGCCATGATTGTACTGCACACATGAGCCATATTTATCATAGTCAAAATACAAGACAAACTGCCAAGCATTATAGTCTTGTATTCTGGGTTTGGCAGTGCTGATTAAGATTAGTGCTTAGCCATTTTAAATTCTAAGAATTATTAATAAAAATTAATTAAAAAGTTTTAATAGATTCAGAATTATAATTAATTATTAAATTTACATTAAGTAAACTGGATTTATTAAGTGAACATAAGCAAGAAATCACTATGCAACAATTAAACATGAACATTTCAAAGAATTTTACTCCAGACGAGCTTGAGTTTGGCTTTATTCTGGCAAACATGATGACAAGCGTGCCTGTTCAAGAGAAGCCTTTACTTAAGGACATCGAAAGAGTGAACAGGTACAATCAACTCAGGGGTTTTCAGTTCTTTTTAAAGCACTCAGGAGTGAATGAAAATCAAAACGGAAATACTGAGGTCGCACTTGACCTTATGAATGAGATACTGAAGCCTTACAACGAGTACTATGATAAAGATAAGTCTAAGTACAACATCCTAGAGAAGATAGAAATGAGAGCTGGATCTCAAAAGCCCTTACAGTAAGACTCCATTGAGGAAGAAAGCAAAAACTCAGAAGATATGCAGGATGAGATTTTTCAGTAGTTGCTCTTCTAAGAAGATTTCTACACTGTCGAAAAATGGATGAAAGAAAAGAAACTCACTTGTGATCCTAACAACTTAACTGAAGAAGAGTAGATGCAATTCAACGATGAGTATATCAGGTATTTCATCAGATAAGTGAAAAGACTACACACATCAGACAGAACTTTTGATACAACAAGAAGAGAGTCTTTGAGTCAAAATATCACCATCTTAAATCCTTAACCAAAGATTTTCCAAAAATCTTTTGAAGATTATGTATCCTAAGATGGCAAATATTAAGTGTACTGCAAAGCAATTATTCCTGTTTTGAGAGAAAGATACAGATGTACATACATTGAGAATAATGGTTTCAGACCAACTTACTCTAAGCTTGATGAAGTATACCTCTAGGAGCAAATGGGTTTTTGTTTAGTGACAACCAGTCCGATGGGATATATCCCTCCAGTCACGATTTGCAAGTAAAATGCTGCCAATGACTACGAATTTTTCGTTGACACCATTATGTTTTCCGATATAAATTCTGAACAGAATACCCATGTCAAGGATATCGAGGCAACAATTAATAATTTAAGAAACCTTGATATTTATAAGATAGATAATACTAGTGATGAAGCTGCCTTACAATTTGACAAAAAGTATTTTGAAGCAACTATTGTGATGAATGAAATGTTTCTTACAGACTTGATGAAAAAGTAAATCAACTTTTAATTGAGAGATTCTTTCAAGAACTACCTATTCCTCCCATTAAATGTAAGATATTCAAATGTAATATCTTATAGCTTACTGAAAGTAAATAAGATCATCTTTAGTATTCAATAGACTGGAATCAAGTCATGAAATTATTTAAAACATAAATTATTTTAAAAGTATAATATAAGTTATAATGAACATCATTGAGTTTAGCAAAAAGTATAATATTTATTGCTTTAATCCATTTTCTGTAGTTACTAAAACAATACTCTTTCTCACTACTTGAAGTAAAACGGTTTGAGTGACTATACAAAAGATGCACTTATTGTTGGAAAGGGATATCCAAACATAACCTTCGAAGTTCATGACATTTGCGAGAACATTGATTAGACTGAGGTAAAGGACATTCTATAACAGATCAAGACTAAGTTTAAGGATGCTTATTAAGGGATTCCTGCTAAATACTTTCTCTATAACTACTAAACCAAGCTATAAACCATCAAGAAATTCAGAGAAGAAGCATTTGCAATGATTAATGAAGAAAACTAATCAGAGATAAAGAATCAACCCATTATTTTCCTAAAGGAGTTTACTCATCTTGAAATGTTCAAGTTCTCTTATAAACTTTCTAATGTACCATAGAATCCAAATATAGTATGCTCTCTTAAGAATCATGAGTAAAAGATTCTTTTAAATAAGAGACTTCCCACTATTCATCATAGTATGGCTGTAACTTTCCACTATCTTGATAAGTCCTCATGGTATAGAGCTTGCTAAATGCCCTAAGTACTGAACTATATTGAGAGAATTGGCTTACTAAAAGACTTAAAAGAGAATATCTTCAAAGGTTACCCATTCTTATTTTAATTTTTTGATCATTCAATGAAGAGTACATGCTCTGGGCCACTACTGCACCAGGTTTGTATGTAGCAAGGAGAAACTACGAAGTCCTGGAGACCTACGGAGACACCATTCTTAAACTTGCTGCAACCATGTTAGCTTATTATCAAAAAAGGAATGACAAGAAGGCAGGAGAAGGGGAAATAGAGAACTCAAAGGTCTGCTTTGTAACAAACTTCCATATTTTTAGAGTTGGGAACAATTTAATGTTGCAAAAGTACATGAAGACAAAGAGAGATAGTGAGTATAAGCAATGGGTTCCTCCTATGTCTACTGATAAAGATCAATAGTTTGTTCCTAATTAATGTGTTGGAAAAAATGTGGCTGATATAAAACTTTAAAACAATCAAATTTTATTCCAGAAATAATTCGTTTTTCAATAATCTTTGAGTTTACCCCTTATGTGTTAATATTTAAATTGAGTTTGATTAATTAAATCAAATATATTTCATGTTTATTGTAACATATTTCTCAATAATCAATTTATGAAAAATTCATATAAATTAAATTACATATATGTATTTCTTTAAGGCAAATATATTCTCCTCGTTTTAAATTCATTTTAATTTTCTGAATAAATTATTCAGTTTTTATTGTGTAGAATCCCTCATCTGTGCTCTTTACCTATCAAGTAACTGCCTTCACACTGTTTTAAGGTGGATTTCTGAAATTAAATTGGTACCTTTAGATAAATCAACTATGCTAGATTACATTGAAAAGGGAACGGACTGTACATTTAGACTCTATAGCCCACTGAAAGATTACAAACTCCAAATTCAAGATTAATCTAAAGATCTTTTTAACAAGTTTTTCGTGGTTGAGAAAGAAAATGTTCCATCAAACTTCAAGGATATGCTATAGCTTAGATTTGAGAATTTATTAACTTAAATTATTAACTAAGATTATTTACAAAACATTAAATAAAAGAAAACATCATAAAATATATACCCTGATAATGTTTATTAATTAATTGAGACACTTGAAGTGGATGAGTTAGGTTCAGCCTATGATCTTTGCAGATACCTAAAAGGAGAATATCTAATCAAGAAAGCTTTAGTTTTACTTGAAGACTTGCAAGAAAATGTACTGAATTACAAATTCAAGAATCCATTACTTCTTATCGAAGCTTTGACTCACAAATCAGCCAAAGATTAATTAGAAATAAACTTGTGCTATGAGAAACTTGAAGTTCTTGGGGATTCTATTTTAGATTATCTTTGCAACTACAGTTTGATATACTATACCATGTTTGAGAGATACATTCTAAAAATCATAAATTTTTAATTAAAAAGTAAGTGTTAAATATTTTTTTCGTTTAGTATATGTGAAATATCTAAATATTTCAAATGATAATTAATAGATTCATTAAACATAATTAAAAAATACTGAATTTGTGAATAATATGCAATAATAATTGAGTTATTATTATAAAAAAAACAAACATAAAAAGCTATTGAATAATATATTTTTTAATATTCCAGTTTTTATATTGAAAAAGATCCCGTGCAATATCAAATAGAGGAACATTTCACCCCTTCTGACGCTCATCAATCAAAATCCTTGCTTGTAAAAAATGAGCTCTTAGCAAAGATCACAGTGCTTTTAGGCATCCACAAGTATATCTTCTATTAAGATACCCTAGGCCTATTTGATAAGAAAGAAGTTTCAGATTACCTTAAATATTCCTTCAGACCTAACTTTAGACTCAATCAGAGAGAAGTGGAACTATTCGAATGTCCAAAGCTTTTGGGAGATGTCTTTGAAAGTCTTATGGGAGCGATATTTATAGATGGAGGCATGAATGCAGTCATATAAGTATTTAGGAACTTAGTGGGGCCGTTTGTACTCTTTATCGCTTAATTTTCAAAGAAATTGTATAAAGAACCAAAAGAAGAGTTCTTGCTCACTTCTCACAGTTTCAAGATTAAGCCTCAGTACAAGTTTTATGAGGTACCTGTCGTCATATAAGTGGATGAGTAGACTCAAGCAGAGATGATAAAAGCTGAGGTCATATTTAATAATGGAGAAGTCATGTGTACAGCTTATGGAAGCAACAAGAAATAAGCTGAGAGAAATGCTAGTGTTGAGGGATTGAACTTCATTGATAGGACTTATAAAGGATTGATAATATGATTTTATGATTATTAGTTCCATTTTTATTATAATTGATAATTAAATTAATATTCAATGATTACACATGTAAAGCAAATCGAAATAATGACTGTTATAATCAAATATATTCAAATTTATGTTATTAAGTTTCGATTTGTTGTGAGATTTTAATTGATGTTTGTTATTACTACGAAGTTATCTTATGAAGTGTCTTGCTATTGTAAAATTACTAAAATTTCTTAAAATGATTTACATTATAGAAAATCATAGAGTGTAATATTGATGTACTTGCTATTCTTACTGCTCTTCATCACTTTAAGAATCTCGTTCATCAACTTATTTCCTGTACTTAATCCCACTAACTATCTTTTTCTATTGTCTTTCATGCATACTGATAAGTTTAGCTTCAACTGCCAGATAATCCCTCCTCACTTAAAAGGCATGTATGAATAGATACACTCCATATAATAAATGACAAACAAAAACCAGAGAAGAAAAGAATAAGTTTAGTATGTAGTAGGAGCTGTTAGGTAGGTGTTCTTAAAAACATTTTACTTAAAGAATTATCAAAGGTAAACTACTCGTAAAAGCTTCCAATAGGTAATTGTAAGAAATATGTATGTTTTTTGGTGAGTCATTTTTTAGAAAAGTAGAAAGATAAAAGTTAATCTATTCTAATTTAATAAGCAATTATAACTGAAAATTTAGCAAGAATAATTAAAAGTCTTTTCAAACAATTTGATTACATGTTCATGAGTTTCTTCTAACCATTACATGCAAAAATTTTTAGTTTTAATTTGAAGACCCAGCAACCATCATGATTTCCCTTTTAAGCTGCATTTTTTAATATTCAAACTCCCTCTTCTTTCTTAATTCCTCTGTTTCAAAGTCGTCCTCTCCAATCGATTGATAAATATCTGTGTAGTCATTTTCACATTCATTCTCGATGACTGTATTAGTTTCATCATCATCACAAATTTGCTCAATTAACAAAAGGTTGCCATCAGTGTCCATTAAGAAATCCTGCATATTTTAAGTTGTACTGTTCCTGTCCAGCTCTCCATCTCGGCGTTATGAGCTGGAAATAGTATTTAAATTTCCTCTATTGAAATTCAAATTAATTTTCTGTAGTAGCTCATAAGCTGCCCCTTCGTTACTTAAATTCTGACTAGAAATTATAGCAACATCTGTTCCTCTTCTCTAATCGAAAGTATGGATATCATTGAACTCAAAGTCATTCTGATGAACCAAGTTGTCTTGGAAATTTAAGAACTATTAGGGTTGTGAAGTCTTGGTGTTTAAAGATTACTACGATTAAGTTTGTTACAAGACTTTCTAAGTTTACCTTTAAGTGGATTAATTTGACTTTTGAATAGAGTTAGAGTTAAGAGAGCTTGTTTCATTTGAGTACTTAAGTCTGTATAAAAAGCTGTTTGTAAATTGTTCATTCAGTTTTGAAAACTATGGCAAAACTCTTTCAAGTAGTTCTCTTCTGTAATCTGGATCATTTATAAGCTTCTTCTTAACTGCTTCAACAGTAGAGTTCAATAATATATAAAAATCAAAGTTATCAATGCTAGAGAGGTCATTTTTATTTACTGAATCCTTAGACTGAGGGGAAAGTGTTGACTTTAAAGGTTCACTTAATTTATCTGTTTCAAAATATTCTTCTTGATAATCTTGCAAATAAAACGGTTGATCTATAATTTACTACACTTCTTCGTCATTATCATCATATTCATTGTGTTCCTTGCTGATGTATTCATTCTCGTTATCTTCTATAATTATTGCTCCTTTATTATCGATATAAGCATGATGGTTACTCTGTAACTATTCTTAAGAAATTATTGACATATCATTTTGTCCCACTATACTAAATGATAAGTTTTGCCCTTGATTTATGTAAGATTGGACAAGTTTATTATTTGCATCAATTTAGTAACTTTAATTTTGTAATGTCATTGGGACACCAAAAGAGCCAGAATAGTGGAACTCTTGCTCAACATAGCTTTGATTTTAATATGGATCGTTTTCAAGTTTATGAGGGATTGATGATCTTATGTTTGGTTAAAGTTATTTCGATTAGTGTTACTAAGGATTTTTTGGGGATCTAGCGTTATGATCTGGAGAATGCAATTCACTAACTGCAGTGACCTTTTTGTTTTTCTCAGAGTCTCCAAAAGTATCAAAATTTTTATGATCAGAGTGATCAATGACATAAACATCGTTCCCTGAAATCTAGTCTTTCAATATGACATGAAGATTATTATTCTTTGCAACTTTAGAACCATAAAGGAGGTCAGAGTCAAGTTAAATATTCTATCTTCTTTGTGAATCTAGTTCAATTGTATTTTAGTCTATCGATTTTTCTTCTAAATCATTAATCTAATTTTTATCTTTTGGATCCTTTTTGGATTTTGCAGAGGTTAATCTTTTAACTAAACTTACTTCCTAAGCTTTGTTAAGTTTTTATTAAGGTTCTTGCTGTATAATTATCATATTTTAGTTGTTTTAGTTTTATCGAGATGAGGCCTACTTGCTTCCAACTGAATTATCTCTTTATGACATTGGCATTTTACTCTCAGGTTGTAAAATCCCAATGTTATTTTGGATAATAGGTCCTCCAATTTTGATTTGCTTGTCTTTATGCATTAGTAAGTTTGAAATTTTGCTAGGAGCACTTACATTAATTAATTCTTTCCCAGTTCCTTTGAAAGCACCTCTTGCACTTTAAATTTTATCAGTCATGTATACATTTTGGGGGTTAATCATAGCATTTTTATATTACGAAAATTTCCCACTCTACAAAAGCTATTGAAGTTTGGGTTATGTCATTTATTGATATTCTTGTACCATAGTGTCTTGCAAAATTATTTTCTTTTAAGTTCCCTTTTTGGATGTTGGAATTGATTAACTCTGATTGACGTTAAAAAACGAAGAAACTTAGCCTGGTTGTTATCCTGGAGTAACTGAGGATTTATTGAGAATTTCAGTTTAATGATTGTAAGCGGATGTCAACTCATTGACATAATTATTTCTCTTTATTTGCCTTAAAGAAGAAGACTAATTAATTCCTCTATCTTCACTTGAAAGTTGAGCTTAATTATTTTATTAGATTATATTTTTCAATTTTTAAGGCTATAAAAGCTTTTTCTGTGGGGTCTTACTAAGTTTAGAATTTCTACCAAGAGAAGTT
>ARYC01001124.1:0-18457 GCA_000711775.1 Oxytricha trifallax | reverse complement strand
GGATATTGTTTATATATTATTATCAATTAAAACATAAAAATATTTTCTATTTAATATTTGTTTCTAAGAAAACTAAGATGAGTTTAAAATGGGTTGGTTAAAAGAACAAAATCCTTCTGAATCTCACTTTCATTAAGTCGATTGTGTTTAGGTCTTACAATTACTTTTTATCGGTTAAGTAACAATAGAAAAAATATTTAAATTGCGATTAAATAACAATTATGTGGACAATTGTCATTTATTTATATCTAATTATTAAAACTGTAGGCCTGTTTCAATTTGTAAAAAATAAAATTATGAAAATATATTTGATCAAGAAAATAATATATATAACTTTAAAGATTTAAAGTTAATAGGGAATTAAATTATGAAATTGCAAAAGTCGTATGAAGCGAGGATTTAATATACATTAAATTGAGATATTTGGGGTTATTCTAAATAATAATAAACTTAATTAGTAGATCTTGATACTCACTTTCATAAATCAATCAAAAATATCGTGTGTAAACTTAAACTTCATATAATTTTAGCCTTAACACTATTCATAAGCCCTAGTAAAGCTTATTTTAATTTAAGTTGCCTAAATTATTTGATATATTAATAAAATATTAAATGAAACAACTGAAGAGATTTGGAGGCATTGATTGTAGTTATGGTTTAATGTCTTTATTCATCTTAATCAAATACAAATTGGTCGTAAAAAGTTAGTATATTTTCAAAATAAATATAATCAATAACTTGATTTTCTTTTTCGATGTCTTATGAAATAATCAGGAATTTATTCATATCCGCATAACTCTTTCTTATGTCATCTGGAATCATAAAATCATTTTCAGCAATAATGCAAGCCTTCTCTTAGTAACTTGCTCCTTCTTAATTATCATTTACCCTATCAAAGGTTGCTGAAATAATTGCAATTAGTAAGTTAAGCATAACAATCATATCTAAAACAGTGCAAAGTACCCAGAATATCCATACCATAGGTTGGGCCACCTCTCCAAATGCAGTGGTATCGTACCCTCCCAAAATCATAGAGTAGGCATATAGGACTGCAGGGATGAATGACTCAATAAATTTCTCTTCATCATCGTTTCCTTCAGATAGTCTTAAAAAGGCATCACCAAAACCTGCAACTGTTATTAATAAGACAAACAAGAAAATTCCCATATCTTTCACGACCTCATAAATTGTTCTGATCAGGTAATTTGTAGCATCAAATATTCTGAAAATAGATAGGAACTTAATCCACATCAAGAATGTTGAGAGGGATAAGATTACTCTAGTAAATGCTTTATTTTTATTTTTAAAGTAAAGTGTGCAGTAATTAAAACAAAAAGCATTAACTAATAAAATAAAAAGATATCATTGGAAAATTAAAACAAGTTTTATATGAAATTCAAATGTTTGAAAGAAATATATAATTGATTCTTTGTTTATTTATTATTGTAGAAATACATTTGAATTTGGAAAATTAATTATAATTAAATTAAATATAAAACAAAATCGTGGCAGTTAAAGTTGGCCAATTTTAACGATCTTGGGCTCATTCGATATAGAATTCAAAATTAGCTGGACTTTACTAGTGGCGGTACTATTTTATCGCATCCCTGAGCGAGATAACTCGACTTTAATGTGAGGTTATAATTTTTTGAATTTAAAGGCACTTAATTAAAGTCGAGTTATCTCGCTCCAGGGATGCGATAAAATAGCAACCGCCACTAGTAAAGTCCAGCTAATTTTGAATTCTCTATCGAATGAGCCCAAGATCGTTCAAATTGACCAACTTTAACTGCCACGATTTTGTTTTATATTTAATTTAATTATAATTAATTTTCCAAATTCAAATGTATTTCTACAATATTAATTTACTATAGAGTTTTAATGTTTGCATATAATAAATTTTCAAATATGTCTGTTTATAAAGTTCTTTTCTAAAAGTAAAAGAAAAATATAATCTAAAAGCAATTATCAATTAGACACAGATAATTCAGAGTTATGAATTTCTAGAAATTTCAATTAAATCACAAAATAGTAAACGAGAACCCTTCAAAATTATTTTTTACCAAACTATATAGAATGATTCGTAATTTTTTCCACAAATCTTTTACTTGATACTTTAAGTTTAGAAAAAAAAGCATTAATTTAAAAGAAAAGTATGAATGTTAAATCCCTAGCTTGATTATATTTTTTATTTCTAGCAGAAGAAAAAAACAAATCATCTAATTGTGTTTAAATTTCAAAATAATTAAAAGCATAAATAAAAAAATATGCGCCTTCCTCACCATAGTGCATGGTGCAATATGAAACTTGGTGGTTATTAATTAGCAGAGGTTTGGGGTACCAAGACCAACTATAAGCCACCCCACAATAATCCCTAGTAAATTTTTTCTGATTTAATAAAAATATTACATGGCAATTAATAGAGAATTGAAACTATAATTTTTAAATTTCATTGGATAAATATATAACCAAAATGCTCCAACCATTCACTAAAATAAATAAATTAAAATAAAATTTTCCAAAAAATTGGTTATTAAAATATAATAGCCGGAAAACTCAGCAAATTAGATGCTATATAAAATAAGAACAACTTATATAAAATAGCTGTGCAAGATAATTACACCACAAGGAGCAAGAATATCTGTCCTAACCAAAATACCCCTACCCATACCCATCCCCACTCATCCCCTCCCCACCTACAAAAAAAGAATTATATTTTAAAAGTAAAATTATGATCTTACTATATCTCAGAATTAGGTCGAGCTTAAATGATTTGAGAGATTTAAATTTTTAAAAATAATTTTTAATACATATTTTTTCCTATAAAATCATATATAAAATAAGTAGATGCTAATGATAAATTTAAATATATGAATTATTATTAATAATAATAATAATAATAATAATAATAATAATAATAATAATAATAATAATAATAATGATAATAATAATTATATTGTATAACCATTAATGTCAAGAATGAAGTAGATTCAGACTTTGAGTATAATAAATTTGATATGAAATAGGATATGTTATAGAGTGAGGAGGAAGGGATGGAGAGTGGTGGGGAGTGGTCTAAGTTAGAACAAATATCAATGTAATTCCAAAATGATTTTAAGTAGCTTAATCCAGTGTATCTTACTTATCTGATCTCATTGAACAAAAAGTAAACACTAAATGCCAGCTATATTATTGCATTAATAATCTAGCATTAAAATCTAATGAGTTTAATTATTTATTATAAAACTTGATTTTAAGAATAAAATTCGGATATATAAAATAAACTATCCTAATTTAAAAAAATCATCTTTTGATTCCCCCCAATTATTATCACTTAAATAATATTAAGATTTAATTGATAAATTTTACTAAATTTTTTCTATACAACTCCTAAAACGACATTTGCAATGTAGTAGTCATCGTCCTGAATCCTGTCTTCATATACAATATTTAGATATGCAACGAACACAACATGAAACACAAAGAATGGCAATATAAGTCGAATCAAAATTGCCTTTCTGACATGTGAATAGTTCAAATCAATGAGTGCTTGCATAGCTTTATTGTTGAAGAAATCATATTTTTCTAGTTTATAGAGTTCGTCAAATATCGCAGAAAAATTCTTATCTAAAAAGTGATAGACTCCTGGTAAGTCTAGTAACTCCATCTTAATCATTTATTATATTCTATACTAAAATAAAGAATTTTCATTTTCTTATCCTCAGGCAAACAGTTTTAGAATCTATCGATAATATTACCATGAAGGACTGGTGTTGAAACAATTCTTTTATTTCCACTTATTTTACCAACAGTGAAATCTTCTATTTATGAGGTTGTCTAAAACCTTGATTCAAAATAATCTAAAGCTACTTAGGTCTTTGTAGATATAATGACTGCATAAAAGTCTTGAATTAATCCTTTAAATTTGAGATACAATCTTAAAAAATTATTCATAAATCTTGAATGCATCTCGAGTGATGGTCTATACCATATAACTTTAGATATTTTAGTAAATTAAACACTCTTCTTTTTTCAGTTGACTCATCTGAATGGTCTGATTTTGACAGGCATAAAGAAAATAGAGTTTCATTTTCAAAATCTGGGAAAATTGGGATATGATACTTTATTTCCTCGGCTGTATGGCATCTATCAAAAATTTCTTCTATTATTGGCAAGTTCTCTTTAATTATGTGCAAGAAATTTAAATTATCATCATTTTTGTGATAGGTGTAGGTTCCCCCCATAAAAATACTTAATAGATATATAATAATAAAAAAAAACTAATAAGTAAATCTAATTCAAAATGATGAAATAAATTATATAACTTATTGATGCAGTAAATCCTTTTATATTCTAAAATTAAGAGCTTATTATAAAGTAAAAGTTATTTTGATAGTTTGATTATTGAGAACCAATTTCTTTGATAATAGCTATATTAATAAAATAAAAATGCTCAATGCAAACTTGAAAAAATTATTTAAAAGAACAATGTAATATTTGATAAAGTTAATTGGGTACATATGTTTTTACACTTTTAATTTATTTAAAACAATTTTCAAGTGTTAAACTCCTAATAATTAAATATATTGGACTAAAATTTCTAGCTTATTGGAAAATATAGATTTACTTTAGTATCTTTAACTAAAAAATACGTTACCACAACACTATTTATGATAATTTTTGTAGACTAAAGTCTATTGATCAATTATAAGATTTAAATTCATCAATGAGGGTGTGTCAGAGTACCATCCTTTTTGAATAAAATTATAAAATTCTTGCCTCCTGGAAAGATATTGTAAAGTAGTAATTGTAAGTCCTCATCAGTGATATTATAATTTCAATAAAATAAAAATTAATGATATCTTTGACTTAAACTTCTTTTCTGTTTAATTTTTCAGCAAGTTAATAATGCAAAAATGTAAAAGATTGATGAGTATTGTTTCTGTTTTATTAGTATATCATTTAGTTCTTTTACTCAACATCTTTTTACTCAACATCTGGATATATGTTTAAGTAATAATCTGACTTATTAATTTAAATGTTTCTAATTTTTAATTTTGTTTAGATAAATTAAATTTAAGATGCTAGAAATAGTTTTATAACTAATTTATTAAATTGTTGGTAGTTAACCTTGTCTAAACATAATAAATAAGGCAGTTATTTTTTAAAGTATAAAATATCAATATAATTTTATCATAGCAATACTATGAAATCTATTATTTAGAAGTGAAATAATTCGACTTTAATTTTGGTATCATAATGTACTTTTAAAATCGCCATAGAAAGAATATTCATTTAAAATCGCGACTAGAACGGATTCAAAATTATTGTTATACTATAAATAGTGGTTTAAACAAATTTATAATTCTTATTGGACAGGTCCCATATTTTATAGTTTTGATAAATTTAGCAGAAATTAAATTAATAATTTAATAATTAAAAAAATCATATCTTTCTTTCTAATTACAATATATTCAAATAATATACTTATAGTAGCCGTAGCTTATCTGTAATCTTTTCAACTTTTCACTGAAATTTGCATCCAACCTAGTATAGTAAACAGGGTGATTCATTTAAAATTTATATTCAACTCAATTTGTAATTTGATTATATATTGACAATTAAAAATTCTCTTATAATATTTAAAATTAATCATGAAATTCATAGACTCTTATAATTATTAAAATAAACTTCCAAATGTCTTTTTTATCTTTTTTCAGATAAATATTTAATAAACATATCATATTTTTGTAGATTAATACAAAAGAAACATTTCTAACAAATAATTCATTTTATATTTTGAGAAGTTATATTTGGTAAATTAACTAAGTATTTTATTGAAAAGAAAAAAAAATTATTAACAAAGTTAAGAATAAAAGTGCAATTTCATAAAAATTTTCCTAACGAGTTAGTAAGTCGAAAATTAAATTAATTCATTTTTAAACATCTTTAAAAATATCATAATTTAATTGTGCAATTAACATATAGAGAAACTTTTCTAATAAAATACTTATTTATTTATATCAATGATAGCTTTACATTATTAAATTATTCAAGAAAAATTAATTTCGAGATAAATGATATAATTTCAGTGGGATATTTAAAAGAATAAAATTTTTTTTAATAGAAGCTTTTATAGTATAATTCTAAGCATTATTATTTTGTAAAAATACTAAATTTATAGTTTATTAGTTAAATCTATACTCATTTAAATTAAATATAAATATTTTATTTACTGTAATCAAGCAATTTTTATAAATAATTACTAACCAAAACTAATATAAATATAATAATAAATTGTCTTTGTCCAGTATTACTGGAATTATAATGTAAACATCATTTTATAAATTGTTTTATTATTAATTTTACTTTATTAATATAATCGGTTTCATAATTTCCTCATATAAGGGCCAATTATTAAAGTTTACATCTTTAATCACTTTGACTCATTCTCTTTCAATTATTTTAAATTTTCATTATAAATTATTTTATAATATATATATATATATATATATATATATGTTAAATATTTTGTACAAGACTTCAATGCCATTATCTGAATGGAATACTTTGAAAGTTTAATCATCAATAAATGTAAACATTCTAACCTTTTAAAATGCTTCTTGGGCGTCTTCTGCTGATAAAATTTATTAATCAACTTCACAATTATTTAAAATAATCTAATTATTATAATACTTTAATAAAAATAAATTAAATTAATGGAAAATTAATTATGATATAAATTCACATAATGGCAGACTTGTCACAACGTCGCATATGAAGAACTTCTTAATCTTTTTAAAGTATCTTAAGAAATAATAAATTCATGCATTTTATACATTTAAATAAATCAATTTATTAAATAGTTGAAGCTAGGTGTTAAGTAATTTAAAATTCTAAAAATATTCTTAGAAAATAAATTATAAATTTAATCTTTTTTATTTTATCTTATTAAATATTAGGAGTTTAAGACTATTTAGAAAATTTTATTAAAAAATGTAATTTTCTTTATTCTATTACTGATTGAATTTGACAAAAAATAAAACTAATGATAATGATAAATATTTTAGAGAATATGATTTAATTAAGATGAAAAATAATTAAATTTATATCAAATAATTTTTTAAAATCTAAAAACAATCTCTTATCATTAATTTGAATATTGATCATAAAAATAAATTATCTTAAATCATGTGAAAATGATTATCATATATTAATATAAACAAATATTTTATTTATGTATAAAATATTTAAAATTCAAAATTGCAAAAAATAATAGCTTATATAATAATAGAGCATTTGATTTTAGTTTATCCAATTAGTAGCATTTATGAACTTCTTTATAAAATAGAATTAAATTTATATATTCCATAATGTTTTTTTAAATAATATAATTCGATTCATTTACCAAGTAATGTAATACTAAATTGAAATATCCCAAAAATTAATTATAATGTCCTTTCAATATTCTAGAATAATTTGAAACAAACCTAAATTTTTTAAATTTTATTAATGGGACAAATTATAAAAATATACTGAGGGATTTAATGTGGATATTTGTATGAAGTATAGTAATCGAAATATTTTGGATAGTCAGTCATTAATCTCTCAATTTTCCAAATAATATGATTGTTTCTCCCTTCATCCATTACAGCTTAATATAAGATAATTCTGTTCCCATCGAATTATTAATAAAAAATGAATATAATAACTAGAACTGTGCAATCATTTTTGTCATTGTGTCATTATATTTAATAATTTTAAGGGGGAAGTGACTGCCCCTCTCATTAAATTTTATATTTTTGCAATAAAAACATTAGAACATAAAAATATTAATTTAAATTATCAATTAACATATACTAAACAACTTTTAACAATATAATTTTCAATGTATAGAATCAAATTTAATATTTAAAACAATGCTAAACTACTTGTTTTTTAATAATATATTAATGAGATTGCGAGCGAAATGGGAAGAGCCTGCATAATTTAGCATCTTTAATAGTAGAACGGATTGGAAACTCCGGCCATAGAGGGTGATAGCCCCTTATACGAAATTATCGGTGTGGAACTAAGTATGCGACAAGTAGGGCGGGACACGTGAAATCCTGTCTGAACATGGGGGGACCATCCTCCAAGGCTAAATACTCGATATCGACCGATAGTGAACCAGTACCGTGAGGGAAAGGCGAAAAGAACCCCGGGAGGGGAGTGAAATAGAACCTGAAACCGTGTGCATACAAACAGTCGGAGCGGACTTGTTCCGTGACGGCGTACCTTTTGTATAATGGGTCAGCGACTTACATTCAGTGGCGAGCTTAACCGCATAGGGAAGGCGCAGAGAAATCGAGTCCGAATAGGGCGACAGTCGCTGGGTGTAGACCCGAAACCAGATGATCTACTCATGGCCAGGATGAAGGTGCCGTAACAGGTACTGGAGGTCCGAACCCACTAATGTTGAAAAATTAGGGGATGAGCTGTGGGTAGGGGTGAAAGGCTAAACAAATCTGGAAATAGCTGGTTCTCTCCGAAAACTATTTAGGTAGTGCCTCAAGTATCACCAACGGGGGTAGAGCACTGTTATGGCTAGGGGGTCATCGCGACTTACCAAACCATTGCAAACTCCGAATACCGTTGAGTGCGAGCTTGGGAGACAGACATCGGGTGCTAACGTCCGGTGTCAAGAGGGAAACAACCCAGACCGCCAGCTAAGGTCCCAAAGTATAGCTAAGTGGAAAACGAAGTGGGAAGGCTAAAACAGTCAGGAGGTTGGCTTAGAAGCAGCCACCCTTTAAAGAAAGCGTAATAGCTCACTGATCGAGTCGTCCTGCGCGGAAGATGTAACGGGGCTAAGCTATACACCGAAGCTGCGGATATCTAGCAATAGATATGGTAGGAGAGCGTTCTGTAAGCCTGCGAAGGTGGCTTGTAAAGGCTGCTGGAGGTATCAGAAGTGCGAATGCTGACATGAGTAGCGATAATGGGAGTGAAAAGCTCCCACGCCGTAAGCCCAAGGTTTCCTGTTCAACGTTCATCGGAGCAGGGTGAGTCGGCCCCTAAGGCGAGGCAGAGATGCGTAGCTGATGGGAAGCAGGTTAATATTCCTGCACCGTCGTATGATGCGATGGGGGGACGGATCGCGGAAGGTTGTCAGGCGGTTGGAAGAGCCTGTTCTTGACTTGTAGAAGGTACTTAGGCAAATCCGGGTACATAATTCAAGGGGTTGAGACGAGTGAATTTATTCACTCGTCTCAACCCCTTGAATTATGTACCCGGATTTGCCTAAGTACCTTCTACAAGTCAAGAACAGGCTCTTCCAACCGCCTGACAACCTTCCGCGATCCGTCCCCCCATCGCATCATACGACGGTGCAGGAATATTAACCTGCTTCCCATCAGCTACGCATCTCTGCCTCGCCTTAGGGGCCGACTCACCCTGCTCCGATGAACGTTGAACAGGAAACCTTGGGCTTACGGCGTGGGAGCTTTTCACTCCCATTATCGCTACTCATGTCAGCATTCGCACTTCTGATACCTCCAGCAGCCTTTACAAGCCACCTTCGCAGGCTTACAGAACGCTCTCCTACCATATCTATTGCTAGATATCCGCAGCTTCGGTGTATAGCTTAGCCCCGTTACATCTTCCGCGCAGGACGACTCGATCAGTGAGCTATTACGCTTTCTTTAAAGGGTGGCTGCTTCTAAGCCAACCTCCTGACTGTTTTAGCCTTCCCACTTCGTTTTCCACTTAGCTATACTTTGGGACCTTAGCTGGCGGTCTGGGTTGTTTCCCTCTTGACACCGGACGTTAGCACCCGATGTCTGTCTCCCAAGCTCGCACTCAACGGTATTCGGAGTTTGCAATGGTTTGGTAAGTCGCGATGACCCCCTAGCCATAACAGTGCTCTACCCCCGTTGGTGATACTTGAGGCACTACCTAAATAGTTTTCGGAGAGAACCAGCTATTTCCAGATTTGTTTAGCCTTTCACCCCTACCCACAGCTCATCCCCTAATTTTTCAACATTAGTGGGTTCGGACCTCCAGTACCTGTTACGGCACCTTCATCCTGGCCATGAGTAGATCATCTGGTTTCGGGTCTACACCCAGCGACTGTCGCCCTATTCGGACTCGATTTCTCTGCGCCTTCCCTATGCGGTTAAGCTCGCCACTGAATGTAAGTCGCTGACCCATTATACAAAAGGTACGCCGTCACGGAACAAGTCCGCTCCGACTGTTTGTATGCACACGGTTTCAGGTTCTATTTCACTCCCCTCCCGGGGTTCTTTTCGCCTTTCCCTCACGGTACTGGTTCACTATCGGTCGATATCGAGTATTTAGCCTTGGAGGATGGTCCCCCCATGTTCAGACAGGATTTCACGTGTCCCGCCCTACTTGTCGCATACTTAGTTCCACACCGATAATTTCGTATAAGGGGCTATCACCCTCTATGGCCGGAGTTTCCAATCCGTTCTACTATTAAAGATGCTAAATTATGCAGGCTCTTCCCATTTCGCTCGCATCTCATTAATATATTATTAAAAAACAAGTAGTTTAGCATTGTTTTAAATATTAAATTTGATTCTATACATTGAAAATTATATTGTTAAAAGTTGTTTAGTATATGTTAATTGATAATTTAAATTAATATTTTTATGTTCTAATGTTTTTATTGCAAAAATATAAAATTTAATGAGAGGGGCAGTCACTTCCCCCTTAAAATTATTAAATATAATGACACAATGACAAAAATGATTGCACAGTTCTAGTTATTATATTCATTTTTTATTAATAATTCGATGGGAACAGAATTATCTTATATTAAGCTGTAATGGATGAAGGGAGAAACAATCATATTATTTGGAAAATTGAGAGATTAATGACTGACTATCCAAAATATTTCGATTACTATACTTCATACAAATATCCACATTAAATCCCTCAGTATATTTTTATAATTTGTCCCATTAATAAAATTTAAAAAATTTAGGTTTGTTTCAAATTATTCTAGAATATTGAAAGGACATTATAATTAATTTTTGGGATATTTCAATTTAGTATTACATTACTTGGTAAATGAATCGAATTATATTATTTAAAAAAACATTATGGAATATATAAATTTAATTCTATTTTATAAAGAAGTTCATAAATGCTACTAATTGGATAAACTAAAATCAAATGCTCTATTATTATATAAGCTATTATTTTTTGCAATTTTGAATTTTAAATATTTTATACATAAATAAAATATTTGTTTATATTAATATATGATAATCATTTTCACATGATTTAAGATAATTTATTTTTATGATCAATATTCAAATTAATGATAAGAGATTGTTTTTAGATTTTAAAAAATTATTTGATATAAATTTAATTATTTTTCATCTTAATTAAATCATATTCTCTAAAATATTTATCATTATCATTAGTTTTATTTTTTGTCAAATTCAATCAGTAATAGAATAAAGAAAATTACATTTTTTAATAAAATTTTCTAAATAGTCTTAAACTCCTAATATTTAATAAGATAAAATAAAAAAGATTAAATTTATAATTTATTTTCTAAGAATATTTTTAGAATTTTAAATTACTTAACACCTAGCTTCAACTATTTAATAAATTGATTTATTTAAATGTATAAAATGCATGAATTTATTATTTCTTAAGATACTTTAAAAAGATTAAGAAGTTCTTCATATGCGACGTTGTGACAAGTCTGCCATTATGTGAATTTATATCATAATTAATTTTCCATTAATTTAATTTATTTATTAAAGTATTATAATAATTAGATTATTTTAAATAATTGTGAAGTTGATTAATAAATTTTATCAGCAGAAGACGCCCAAGAAGCATTTTAAAAGGTTAGAATGTTTACATTTATTGATGATTAAACTTTCAAAGTATTCCATTCAGATAATGGCATTGAAGTCTTGTACAAAATATTTAACATATATAAAATTTAAATGATATAATTAAAATTTTAAAATAATTGAAAGAGAATGAGTCAAAGTGATTAAAGATGTAAACTTTAATAATTGGCCCTTATATGAGGAAATTATGAAACCGATTATATTAATAAAGTAAAATTAATAATAAAACAATTTATAAAATGATGTTTACATTATAATTCCAGTAATACTGGACAAAGACAATTTATTATTATATTTATATTAGTTTTGGTTAGTAATTATTTATAAAAATTGCTTGATTACAGTAAATAAAATATTTATATTTAATTTAAATGAGTATAGATTTAACTAATAAACTATAAATTTAGTATTTTTACAAAATAATAATGCTTAGAATTATACTATAAAAGCTTCTATTAAAAAAAATTTTATTCTTTTAAATATCCCACTGAAATTATATCATTTATCTCGAAATTAATTTTTCTTGAATAATTTAATAATGTAAAGCTATCATTGATATAAATAAATAAGTATTTTATTAGAAAAGTTTCTCTATATGTTAATTGCACAATTAAATTATGATATTTTTAAAGATGTTTAAAAATGAATTAATTTAATTTTCGACTTACTAACTCGTTAGGAAAATTTTTATGAAATTGCACTTTTATTCTTAACTTTGTTAATAATTTTTTTTTCTTTTCAATAAAATACTTAGTTAATTTACCAAATATAACTTCTCAAAATATAAAATGAATTATTTGTTAGAAATGTTTCTTTTGTATTAATCTACAAAAATATGATATGTTTATTAAATATTTATCTGAAAAAAGATAAAAAAGACATTTGGAAGTTTATTTTAATAATTATAAGAGTCTATGAATTTCATGATTAATTTTAAATATTATAAGAGAATTTTTAATTGTCAATATATAATCAAATTACAAATTGAGTTGAATATAAATTTTAAATGAATCACCCTGTTTACTATACTAGGTTGGATGCAAATTTCAGTGAAAAGTTGAAAAGATTACAGATAAGCTACGGCTACTATAAGTATATTATTTGAATATATTGTAATTAGAAAGAAAGATATGATTTTTTTAATTATTAAATTATTAATTTAATTTCTGCTAAATTTATCAAAACTATAAAATATGGGACCTGTCCAATAAGAATTATAAATTTGTTTAAACCACTATTTATAGTATAACAATAATTTTGAATCCGTTCTAGTCGCGATTTTAAATGAATATTCTTTCTATGGCGATTTTAAAAGTACATTATGATACCAAAATTAAAGTCGAATTATTTCACTTCTAAATAATAGATTTCATAGTATTGCTATGATAAAATTATATTGATATTTTATACTTTAAAAAATAACTGCCTTATTTATTATGTTTAGACAAGGTTAACTACCAACAATTTAATAAATTAGTTATAAAACTATTTCTAGCATCTTAAATTTAATTTATCTAAACAAAATTAAAAATTAGAAACATTTAAATTAATAAGTCAGATTATTACTTAAACATATATCCAGATGTTGAGTAAAAAGATGTTGAGTAAAAGAACTAAATGATATACTAATAAAACAGAAACAATACTCATCAATCTTTTACATTTTTGCATTATTAACTTGCTGAAAAATTAAACAGAAAAGAAGTTTAAGTCAAAGATATCATTAATTTTTATTTTATTGAAATTATAATATCACTGATGAGGACTTACAATTACTACTTTACAATATCTTTCCAGGAGGCAAGAATTTTATAATTTTATTCAAAAAGGATGGTACTCTGACACACCCTCATTGATGAATTTAAATCTTATAATTGATCAATAGACTTTAGTCTACAAAAATTATCATAAATAGTGTTGTGGTAACGTATTTTTTAGTTAAAGATACTAAAGTAAATCTATATTTTCCAATAAGCTAGAAATTTTAGTCCAATATATTTAATTATTAGGAGTTTAACACTTGAAAATTGTTTTAAATAAATTAAAAGTGTAAAAACATATGTACCCAATTAACTTTATCAAATATTACATTGTTCTTTTAAATAATTTTTTCAAGTTTGCATTGAGCATTTTTATTTTATTAATATAGCTATTATCAAAGAAATTGGTTCTCAATAATCAAACTATCAAAATAACTTTTACTTTATAATAAGCTCTTAATTTTAGAATATAAAAGGATTTACTGCATCAATAAGTTATATAATTTATTTCATCATTTTGAATTAGATTTACTTATTAGTTTTTTTTTATTATTATATATCTATTAAGTATTTTTATGGGGGGAACCTACACCTATCACAAAAATGATGATAATTTAAATTTCTTGCACATAATTAAAGAGAACTTGCCAATAATAGAAGAAATTTTTGATAGATGCCATACAGCCGAGGAAATAAAGTATCATATCCCAATTTTCCCAGATTTTGAAAATGAAACTCTATTTTCTTTATGCCTGTCAAAATCAGACCATTCAGATGAGTCAACTGAAAAAAGAAGAGTGTTTAATTTACTAAAATATCTAAAGTTATATGGTATAGACCATCACTCGAGATGCATTCAAGATTTATGAATAGTTTTTTAAGATTTATTCAAATTTAATGGATTAATTCAAGACTTTTATGCAGTCATTATATCTACAAAGACCTAAGTAGCTTTAGATTATTTTGAATCAAGGTTTTAGACAACCTCATAAATAGAAGATTTCACTGTTGGTAAAATAAGTGGAAATAAAAGAATTGTTTCAACACCAGTCCTTCATGGTAATATTATCGATAGATTCTAAAACTGTTTGCCTGAGGATAAGAAAATGAAAATTCTTTATTTTAGTATAGAATATAATAAATGATTAAGATGGAGTTACTAGACTTACCAGGAGTCTATCACTTTTTAGATAAGAATTTTTCTGCGATATTTGACGAACTCTATAAACTAGAAAAATATGATTTCTTCAACAATAAAGCTATGCAAGCACTCATTGATTTGAACTATTCACATGTCAGAAAGGCAATTTTGATTCGACTTATATTGCCATTCTTTGTGTTTCATGTTGTGTTCGTTGCATATCTAAATATTGTATATGAAGACAGGATTCAGGACGATGACTACTACATTGCAAATGTCGTTTTAGGAGTTGTATAGAAAAAATTTAGTAAAATTTATCAATTAAATCTTAATATTATTTAAGTGATAATAATTGGGGGGAATCAAAAGATGATTTTTTTAAATTAGGATAGTTTATTTTATATATCCGAATTTTATTCTTAAAATCAAGTTTTATAATAAATAATTAAACTCATTAGATTTTAATGCTAGATTATTAATGCAATAATATAGCTGGCATTTAGTGTTTACTTTTTGTTCAATGAGATCAGATAAGTAAGATACACTGGATTAAGCTACTTAAAATCATTTTGGAATTACATTGATATTTGTTCTAACTTAGACCACTCCCCACCACTCTCCATCCCTTCCTCCTCACTCTATAACATATCCTATTTCATATCAAATTTATTATACTCAAAGTCTGAATCTACTTCATTCTTGACATTAATGGTTATACAATATAATTATTATTATCATTATTATTATTATTATTATTATTATTATTATTATTATTATTATTATTATTATTATTAATAATAATTCATATATTTAAATTTATCATTAGCATCTACTTATTTTATATATGATTTTATAGGAAAAAATATGTATTAAAAATTATTTTTAAAAATTTAAATCTCTCAAATCATTTAAGCTCGACCTAATTCTGAGATATAGTAAGATCATAATTTTACTTTTAAAATATAATTCTTTTTTTGTAGGTGGGGAGGGGATGAGTGGGGATGGGTATGGGTAGGGGTATTTTGGTTAGGACAGATATTCTTGCTCCTTGTGGTGTAATTATCTTGCACAGCTATTTTATATAAGTTGTTCTTATTTTATATAGCATCTAATTTGCTGAGTTTTCCGGCTATTATATTTTAATAACCAATTTTTTGGAAAATTTTATTTTAATTTATTTATTTTAGTGAATGGTTGGAGCATTTTGGTTATATATTTATCCAATGAAATTTAAAAATTATAGTTTCAATTCTCTATTAATTGCCATGTAATATTTTTATTAAATCAGAAAAAATTTACTAGGGATTATTGTGGGGTGGCTTATAGTTGGTCTTGGTACCCCAAACCTCTGCTAATTAATAACCACCAAGTTTCATATTGCACCATGCACTATGGTGAGGAAGGCGCATATTTTTTTATTTATGCTTTTAATTATTTTGAAATTTAAACACAATTAGATGATTTGTTTTTTTCTTCTGCTAGAAATAAAAAATATAATCAAGCTAGGGATTTAACATTCATACTTTTCTTTTAAATTAATGCTTTTTTTTCTAAACTTAAAGTATCAAGTAAAAGATTTGTGGAAAAAATTACGAATCATTCTATATAGTTTGGTAAAAAATAATTTTGAAGGGTTCTCGTTTACTATTTTGTGATTTAATTGAAATTTCTAGAAATTCATAACTCTGAATTATCTGTGTCTAATTGATAATTGCTTTTAGATTATATTTCTTTTACTTTTAGAAAAGAACTTTATAAACAGACATATTTGAAAATTTATTATATGCAAACATTAAAACTCTATAGTAAATTAATATTGTAGAAATACATTTGAATTTGGAAAATTAATTATAATTAAATTAAATATAAAACAAAATCGTGGCAGTTAAAGTTGGTCAATTTGAACGATCTTGGGCTCATTCGATAGAGAATTCAAAATTAGCTGGACTTTACTAGTGGCGGTACTATTTTATCGCATCCCTGGAGCGAGATAACTCGACTTTAATTAAGTGCCTTTAAATTCAAAAAATTATAACCTCACATTAAAGTCGAGTTATCTCGCTCAGGGATGCGATAAAATAGTACCGCCACTAGTAAAGTCCAGCTAATTTTGAATTCTATATCGAATGAGCCCAAGATCGTTAAAATTGGCCAACTTTAACTGCCACGATTTTGTTTTATATTTAATTTAATTATAATTAATTTTCCAAATTCAAATGTATTTCTACAATAATAAATAAACAAAGAATCAATTATATATTTCTTTCAAACATTTGAATTTCATATAAAACTTGTTTTAATTTTCCAATGATATCTTTTTATTTTATTAGTTAATGCTTTTTGTTTTAATTACTGCACACTTTACTTTAAAAATAAAAATAAAGCATTTACTAGAGTAATCTTATCCCTCTCAACATTCTTGATGTGGATTAAGTTCCTATCTATTTTCAGAATATTTGATGCTACAAATTACCTGATCAGAACAATTTATGAGGTCGTGAAAGATATGGGAATTTTCTTGTTTGTCTTATTAATAACAGTTGCAGGTTTTGGTGATGCCTTTTTAAGACTATCTGAAGGAAACGATGATGAAGAGAAATTTATTGAGTCATTCATCCCTGCAGTCCTATATGCCTACTCTATGATTTTGGGAGGGTACGATACCACTGCATTTGGAGAGGTGGCCCAACCTATGGTATGGATATTCTGGGTACTTTGCACTGTTTTAGATATGATTGTTATGCTTAACTTACTAATTGCAATTATTTCAGCAACCTTTGATAGGGTAAATGATAATTAAGAAGGAGCAAGTTACTAAGAGAAGGCTTGCATTATTGCTGAAAATGATTTTATGATTCCAGATGACATAAGAAAGAGTTATGCGGATATGAATAAATTCCTGATTATTTCATAAGACATCGAAAAAGAAAATCAAG
The DNA here is from genome assembly GCA_000711775.1 of Oxytricha trifallax. Taxonomy (NCBI): domain Eukaryota; phylum Ciliophora; class Spirotrichea; order Sporadotrichida; family Oxytrichidae; genus Oxytricha; species Oxytricha trifallax. The sequence goes on along the minus strand of ARYC01001124.1, from coordinate 744 downwards.
TTATTGATTATATTTATTTTGAAAATATACTAACTTTTTACGACCAATTTGTATTTGATTAAGATGAATAAAGACATTAAACCATAACTACAATCAATGCCTCCAAATCTCTTCAGTTGTTTCATTTAATATTTTATTAATATATCAAATAATTTAGGCAACTTAAATTAAAATAAGCTTTACTAGGGCTTATGAATAGTGTTAAGGCTAAAATTATATGAAGTTTAAGTTTACACACGATATTTTTGATTGATTTATGAAAGTGAGTATCAAGATCTACTAATTAAGTTTATTATTATTTAGAATAACCCCAAATATCTCAATTTAATGTATATTAAATCCTCGCTTCATACGACTTTTGCAATTTCATAATTTAATTCCCTATTAACTTTAAATCTTTAAAGTTATATATATTATTTTCTTGATCAAATATATTTTCATAATTTTATTTTTTACAAATTGAAACAGGCCTACAGTTTTAATAATTAGATATAAATAAATGACAATTGTCCACATAATTGTTATTTAATCGCAATTTAAATATTTTTTCTATTGTTACTTAACCGATAAAAAGTAATTGTAAGACCTAAACACAATCGACTTAATGAAAGTGAGATTCAGAAGGATTTTGTTCTTTTAACCAACCCATTTTAAACTCATCTTAGTTTTCTTAGAAACAAATATTAAATAGAAAATATTTTTATGTTTTAATTGATAATAATATATAAACAATATCCCTAAGAA
>ARYC01001122.1:0-18034 GCA_000711775.1 Oxytricha trifallax | reverse complement strand
TATATTGTTGTTGAACTTGACTTAGGTAAATTAAACTGCTTGATAATTATAAATACTCATACACTGCTGGAGCTCTCTACTTCTCAATTTTCATCTCTTTTGAAGCTTTTGATGTCCAAATCCACGTGATCATCTGCGTTTCTGTTCAAATCAAAATAGAAGTCATGTCTCAATGCTTCAGCAGGTGTAATTCTCTTAGCGTAGTCCTCATTTAAGAGTTACTTGATCAAATCGAAGAAGTTCCCTGGCTCTGCATTCTCAATTTTCTCTGGTAGAGGTGGCTACTTTCCTGAAATTTGCATCTCCTTGATTTAAGTTGAGTTGAAAGGCAAACACTTATATATCATTTCATAGAAAGTTACGCCCAGCGCATAAGAATCGATTTTTCTGAATATCGCGAGCAGGAAGATGCATGGCTGGTATTTGCTTGAAAATTTCAGGAGCTTGGTATCCAAATGATCCTCCAATATTTGGGTTGTTGTAGTTGCCCCATTCGCTTACTACTGGCATCCAATTTTCATTCATGAGAATGTTTGCTGGCTTGATATCAAGATGATTGATACGGAGTTTATGTGCAGCAGATATACCTTGAAGTATGCAATATGAAATTGTCTGAATTTACTTGAGATTGAACTTTTGTTTTTAGATCATATTGGCGAGATTATCAATATGAATGTCCATCAGCATTGCTTTCTTGTCAAAGAAATTAATCTATGCTACAACCTTGATAATAAAATGCTTTCCAACTTATATGGACTCTTGAATCTTTCCTTTCTGATAATATTGAATTCTACTTAGTACTGATCCTTGTCTGGTGCTGTTGGGAACTTAATGGCATACTACTTGTAAGGTATTTTCATTAATTGAGCTTATTCTTCTGAAACTGGGTAGCAAGAATAAACATGCCCATAGCCTCCACTGCCAAGCTTCTCAAATATGTTGAACCCATTTCGATGAGCTTCTATCTTCTAACAGTAGTGTAAATCTCTTTTCAGCCTGTCCATCCTTCTTTTAAAATGCTCACTATCCTTTTTAAACAGATGCCTCTCCTCAGCAATTGATTTAATCACGCTTACACCTTCCTAATACAAGAACTCATATTATTGGTATAGAGAATCCCACTTCATGAAGCGCTGCTACAGTGCTTTGTTCAACTTGCTATACATATAGTCCTCAACTTGATGGCGAATGCATGCATCTTTAATTTCCAATTCTGTAAAATGAATCTCACTATCTGAATCATACTCAATGATTCTTGCAGGAACTTTGATCTTTGACTTGTTCAAGATTGTTCGCAAGAACTCAAGATTTTTCTTGACTTTTAATGCCTTGCACTTTACTTCCTCGATTTTCTTGGCAAACTGCTCTAAATTTTCAGTCAACAAGGATCCGCGCAATTTCATGCTTGATTAAGCTTTCATAGAGTCACTGGCTAAATTCTATCTCTTGGGTATAGGTTAAAGCTCAGGAAGTTCGTTTGGATGGTCGTGCTAAGTTCTCTTTTGTAAAAACGAAGACATCTTAGGGAGGCAATCTTTATCAATCAAGGATGGTGATTTAATCACGCTAGTATTCATTGCTGGTTCTTACACTTGAGCTCCATGATTGAGAATTTAGTGCTTCTCTTCAATATGTTGGCTCATCTATTATTCTTAATGACTGATTAATAACTGTTAGCTTCTCATGTTCTTGTAAGGTTATCTAGAATAGCAGTAAAACAAATGCCCTTGATTCGAACCCTGCAAATGAAGAAGGAACTTTAATTTAGCATAGGTGAAATCTTTCAGACCAAGGATATCGAAAGTTATCTTTTCATTTTAATTCCATATAAGTACTTCAACTGCTGGTGACTTGTTAATGAGTTCTGTTGTTGCAATCAAAGATTCTTTAGTCATAAGAGTATTGTAGGAGTAAATGTGTGTGATTGGTTTCTAATCATGAGTAACCAGCTTTGACATTTTTGCAATGTCGTTGTGAATGAAGTTCACTTTGCTTAACACCTCCATGATAGTTTCATTATCTTAAAATAGTTTCATATTTTTATCAAGTACCTGTTGGGCAATCTTGATTCTTGAATCAACAATCTCAATTCCAGTACTGTGTACTTTGGACTGCATTGCGACTTGGAAAACCACTTGCCCAAAGCTGCTACCAATATCAAGGAAGGTCGATTGACTGGTCATTCCTAGTTTCTTCAAGAAGTCTTAAAGGATGTTAACTGAGCCAAAGGTGACTTCTCCATGAGTAGTTGAGACTTAGGCATTTTTGACAAGAGGGCACTGGACCATTTAAGTGTTTGATCTCAATCTTCTGTTCACTGCATTTGGATTATTTGGAATAGTTTTCAGCTGCTCGTTATATACCATGCTAGAATATAGATTGCTATTATGTTTCAACTCATTCAGAATCTACTTAAGAGTGGCATTTATTGTTTGTTGGGATTTTGATTCCTCTTCTTCTCTTAATTTTGATTCAGTCAAGTTACCAACTTATTAAGCTTCTGGATAGTTTCTACTGATAGCTTGGGAATGATTATCAACAGCTTAGTTAAGTGAGCCTTCAAATGCATTATTCCCTGTTTGGTTGAATTAAGAATCTTGACTATCTTATCCAAGCTCTTTAATGGACTCCTGTCTACTGTTGCCATTGATAAATAATCTTTTGACAGAAATTCTGGGCACTTGATCGCAAAGCTCGAAGTTGATTGATTTGGATCCGGGTTGGCTCTGCTAATCATTTTAGACTTTATGTACTTGGAGAGTTGGAGGACAGTAGTAAACTTTGTAGCCATTTATCGTCGAGATTTTCCCATACAGCTCTCAAAGCTTGCAAAGCAATAGGTTAGCAACGATTTCTTATAATAGTAGAAACATCGTTTATCTGCTTATGGAACTCATCATCAGCGATCATGTGTGAAATTTCGGAGATTGAAGAGACATCTGAAAGAGTTTAAGCATGCAGGTTCTAATTTTAATTTCTTAATTAGGGAAGCTGCTCCATTTAGTTAGCGTTGACTGGGTTCTATAAGTGTTGTACTGGTATTTGCACTTCTATTGCTTGTTAATCAACCAATTCAACAGCTTGATCAACATCTCCAGGCATCTGCAAATCTGCATCAATCATCATTTGCTATTTTCCAGCAGCAAATTCCTATTAATTTTCCTTAATTTCTTCTTAGGCATTGACTTCATTTTATTGCTGCTAGATCTCATGAATCAACTCTGGAAAGTGTTGCGTGAGGATTCGCAACACAACAGGTGTAGGTTCTTTTGAACACTTTCCTTTTATGTGCTTTCTTAAACTCTCTTTAGAGGAGAATGGTTTCAAACAATCCTTGCATCGAACATGATCTCTCTTGTACTTCTCGATCAAGTCATTTATTTTCTTCTCGCTGTATTCCTCTCCGTGAAAGCTTTTCATATGCTTATATAGGGACTGAGAAAAACAGAAGCTGGCTCCGCAATAAGGGAAATAGCAAACATATTGCTTATCTGCTTTGGGTTGATTTTCTAAAATTTACATAGTGGAAAGTTAATTTGGAATTATAAATTGAAATAATAAACAATTCAAATAACTTACTGTTGATTAAGCAATAGAGCTTCGATGTTTGGATGGCTCAAAGTTTGGTATAGGAACATAGCTTCACTCCATTGAGTCAGTCTGAAATATTCTGATTATGAGTTTTTGCTTAACTACATTAATGTATTCATGCTTCCTTAGATTAGAGACATTGCATGAGTCAAGTTCTAAATTTCAACTCTAAGGCTGCATAGATCCAGATGAAGATACCCTGAAGATATCTCAAGGTTGTATGGTTCCAGGTTGTATAAGTCCGGCTGCAAGACTCCATACTGTATAGATCCATGTTTGTAAGTATCCTCTTCTTCATTTTATATTTTCAATTACGTTAATCTGGGTGGTGTGTGATTAAACCAACACAGTCCAAGAATGTGCTGAACTTTATTGGATTGATCCCTGATTTAAGAGTCCAAGGTATCCGTTGTACAGGACTGATGCATAGTTCCAGATGAAGATATCCTGAAGATATCGAAATCATACATTTTTAACTTCGAGTTTTTCATTCTTAGTGACTATCATCTTTTATAAAAGGTTTACTTTAGTAGAGATCGAGCAAGCATTAGTAGTAAAACTACTAAAGTAACAGAGTGCCATTGATAACATATTTACTTTCCCTAAAATTTAAGAGTGGTTAATACTCATCTGTCTGCAAATTTTAATACTAAGCAATCAAATTAATTAAGAAGTAGCATTCAATTAATTATTATTAAATATGGAAAGTGCAAGCACTGCCAAGAAAGTCTGCTGCTACTGCCTCCACTGCAGCTCCATCAATCCGAAGAGAATTACGTGGAGCAACTATGCGAGACACATCCAGAACTTTCATTGTGAGGGCTACTAATAACTCAAATCAATTAATGGCAAGCGCTAAGATAAGGAATCCAAGATTTTTGTTGATTACGTACTTGAAGAAGATGTAGTATGTGTTGATGTGGATTCTCAACTTTACAAGCTTCGAGATGAAGTTGACTTGAGCAAATACAAAAGCTTCCTCAAAAATGGTATTGGTACTGAAGAGCCCTCTAAATCAAAGTAAATTGCCTCGTTCAACCAAGTCAAAGCATAATCAAAGTTTGAAATAAGCAGAAGTAAGATCAAACCCAAGCTCTAGATATACATGAAGTAAAAAGCAATTCAAAAGTCTAGGATCAAGCGCAAGGCATACATTTAAAAACTTCGCGTTAGCATTGCCACTTTACATGCAAGATGTGAGAATCTAGAAATAGAAAACAAACGATTAAGATAAACTAAAACAAAGTAATAGAAATAATAGAAAGGTAAGTTATTTGATAGGGTAGCTCCTAATTATATAAGAAATAGTAATTAACTAAATACTTTAGGTAGGTAATAACCTATCTAAAAAGCGAAAAGTCACAAGTTATATGCCAATAGAAAGTTGAAGAAGTTTGGAGCTGAGATGGATTAAAGTGATGAGAGTGAGAGTGAAGACAATTTTATATCCACAAGTATGCCAAAGCAATCAAAGTTTGATGATGCGGTAGATTCTCAATCTTCAAGTTAGAGCAATGAAGTTGACGAAGAAATGAAATAAATAACTTCATAAGCAGACTCAAGCAGCAGCAGAAGCAGTGAAGATATAGATGAATTCGATTTTGACATACACTCAGAAGTTGATTGTGTAATAACACCATAGAAGGTAACATCCAAGAAAGATCATAAGCACGATCTCGAAGAATCGACGATTGACAAAAATTCCGAACCTTGGATAGGCAATGCAAAAGTTCTAAATTTGAAATTAAACTCTGAGTCGAACTTAAAGTATATTGGGGTTTTACGCTAAGACTTGTTGAGCAATAATGCAATTTCATACTTCTAGTATTACAATTAGATGATTAAGCTTATCAAACAGGGCGTCTTCTCATTTAAGGATAATGAAGATGATTACGTGAAGACACTTGCAAAGTACTTGAATTTCTTGGGGTTCGTTTAAATTAGAATCATGTACTTGCTTTCAACTAAAGAAGTCGTCTTCCAGATGAAAGATTTGCAAAACGATTTCCAATACAGTTGGCTGAAACTTTATTTAGGCCAGCACGCTAAATATAGACCAAATCACGAATTCAATCTTTTGAAAGATCACAGAGATGCCAAATTTATTCTGCATCTCTTCTTTGACAGTGATGAGAGTCTTTTCATCAAAAACTTTAAGATCAACTAGAAACGCTAACCTCTTGGGAAATTCCATATGCATGTACCAAAGCTTAAGGAAGTTTATAGACTTAGGATAGCTCTAGGTGTATGTATTGCAAATCTTGAGCTAATGCAGCGAGGTATATTCGCTCCTCATCAAAGTATTATGAGATATCTTTTGTCTCTAAGCTACTACTTTCATTCCAACTTGACGATGTGCTAATAAGCGCGACTGTGACTTGTTTCTTGAAGGAGCGCTATCTTCAAACCTTGGAGTGGCTTCAGCATAACTTCCGACAAATTGCAGCAAGCAGCTAGAGACGACAAAGCTATTCACTAATCTAATGAATACTTGAACAAACCAATTGCTTTCATTCTTACTTAGTGCTAAAGTCAGGATAGGATAATTTGTTTTTGAAGGTTTCTAAAGACGCTTATCTTTCAGATAAAGAGAAAGTTGTTCCAGAGTATGGAAGTTAGTTTAGAGGCTATGGCTAAGTGCAACGACTCTGGTCTGCCGCCAAGTCACTTTAAACAGGCTGCTGCCCTATATGAACACTTATCCAATGATTGAAGATCGCACTATCCACGAATACATAGCCCCCACCTCTAAGGCATGAAATTCGCATCGCCTCTTAAACAACTGTCAGTGACTAATTCGCAAACTATTAATAATCCCTTCCCTAATGCATTCACAACCTAATCTCTTGCACTATACTCTTTAATCTAATTTACTCTTCTATTATACTTTGTGATTGCACTCTCCTCAATGACTAAATAATGCAGCAATCGATTGCAATATTCATATGCACATATATCAGGCAAAAATTTTGCATTATTATGAGATTTTATTAAATTTTGGGTTTTAAGGTTGTATGGTTCCACCTTAGGCTGTATGGTTCCAGGAAGATATCCTGAAGATATCTCAAATTTCAAGGCTTGTGAAAATTTTCGAGAATATTGCTTATAGCTCTGCCTACTTTATGATTGGCGAGCCTTACTTCATTGATATGATACAACACAACAGTGATGCATATACAAATGCAAATACAAGCTGATCTGATGTATATGGGTTAGAATATGAGAGGCCAAACTTCAAAAATTCTTAGTATTTCATGACAGTTTATAACAGCTTTCAAACCAACAGTTTGAGTCTCTATCTTGAAACATCGATTTTTGCCTAAGAGCTCTGACTTCAACTCTCATAATGTTTTCGATGCCTCTGATATGATTAATGATGATTTGGATGGGTTTGGCATGATTTGGTGAGAGTTGGGTATGTTAAATGAATTGGTCTTTAGCTAGAGAATAGACCTAATTTCTTAGCAATACTATGGTTAGAAAGTCAAAAACTTCCCTAAAGTCAAACTTGTTATTTCATACCTCTCTAATCACAATTCCTCTATAACACTTCCAATCAATGCAATAGAGTATAGCAACATCATATATAAGTGAGAGAGTTCAATTTGAGGTGGTTTAGTCGAATTAGAGATGCTAAGTTGAAAGAATCCACTCTAAGGTTGTATGGTTCCAGATGAAGATATCCTGAAGATATCTCCAGGTTGTATGGTTCCAGGAAGATATCCTGAAGATATCTCAAAAATTCATGCAAAAGTGTATTAAGAAATCGCTGAGTATGTTAATTGTTCTACATAAAGTTGTATAGCTGCATTAGAGACAAATTATGCAAGACTCAACCTTAGGTTGTAAGAATCCAAGTTGTACAGCTCCAGTTGTATGAATCCAGCTGTATGACTCCAGATTGTATGGTTCCAGGCCTATTTAAGCCAGCGAATTTCATAATTCATTATCACATTAAAAATTCTAGAATTGGCCAAAATTTTTACTTTTGCCCTCAAACTTTTTACCCTCCATACTTTGGGGTTTACCATTAATTTTATGGATCCCACAATCTAACATGCTCCTTCTACTCGGGAGCATTAGGGTCCAGCCGCAGCCTATGGTTGGATACCCTGCATTCAAGCCAAGTCTAAAGCCCCTGCTCTTTTAAAAACCTTTTAGGTAATCCTCTGTTTTAAGGTCCTAAACTCTTAGCTATTGCTTGCAAATAAATCGCTAAAACTAGTTAGGGCGATTAACAATTATTGCTTCCACATAGGACTTTTAGAGTTCATTCATTGTATATGTGATGATTCTCTAACGTTGAGGTTAGAAAATTTTTAAATGAAAGTTTAAGTATTTTCTATACTCTAGGATTTAAGTGACCATTTGAGAATCACCAGATATTCATTCAAATCAAACTTAAGGCTAATAACTCTTTTAATGCGTTAGAGCAGTGGCTTCCCATCACTGGCAATGGTTGATAAACACTAATTTGAGACACCTACTTTTGTTAAAATCATAATTATTTGATTGGTCTCTACTAATACAGTAAAGTAATAAGAAAGACAAGAATTTTGGCTATTAAAAATTTTAATTTCAAGTTTTAAGAAAAGGCATTCTGTAAAAATTAGAGATTTTCTAAAATCAAATTAAAATCTGTGCTACGCTAGAAGACTGCTTATCAACCAAGTGAATATTGAAATGATTGGTGGTGCTGTAGACCCTACTTAAGCGAGGTATCGCAATAATTAATTTAGGATGAGTTTCGGGTGGTCACTAAAAGATACTGGAAGCTTTTTTTCGATCGGGTTGAGGGGTAAGAAGGCTTAAAATATATTGGAAGATTTTATTCGTTCTTGCTCGGAGATCCCTCTCACTAGTGGGTACTGGAAGACGCTAGCTGAGAAGTAGCCAACCTTCACATCTTTGAATCAATAGATATTGGAAGCTTTGATTCACTGGTGTGTACAAAGGGGAAGCACGAAGAAACTCATCCTGACTTGTCTAATCTTTTCAAAATGGTAAGTATTTTTAGCAGAGAATAAATCAGAGGAATCAATCGCAGTGAACATCGTCAGAGTCAAATCAAACAGAAACTATTGAGCTAAGTATTTTATTAATCTTTTATTTTGTAGGACTAAGGTAAAATCAAAAATGCGCGCATTTAGAAGAGATCTCTTGTGAACTAGTGATAATCAAACCCCAAGTATTTTATTAATTATTTTTTTTAGGTATGATAGTTTAAGAATCAAAACAAGAATTCTTTTTTAAAGTCATTATCCTAATCACCAATAATCTTATGGAAATAGTTTTAAAAAGTTGCAACTAAATTCAGAATCTACAATTGTTATTAGGTTTGTATGCAAATATTGTTTTGGTTTGTTTAGTTTGATTTTTACATCTTAGCAAATTTAGCCTTGAATTATAATAATCTGAAAATGTAGATTAAACTTTTTGATTAGACTGCTAGTTTTACGAAATTATAGGAAATAATAAAAGTATTATAAATCACTCTGTTAGTCTTATCTCTACTTTAGTTAATAAAGGCAATTTAGGTTTAACTTAATGTAAATAAAATTAGCGTTTTAAAGCATAATTCAAATGCTAAGGTAATTACTCAAAGTGTAGGGTCTTGAATTTGTTTTCACTAACGCACTCAAATTACCGTTTTAATAATTATTTACTCAAATTAAATCACACAGAGAAAGTGACTGCTCCAACGTATTCTTGGGGTTCTGGCATTTCTTGCGAAGTCAACTGCTTTCTCACTTCTTCATCATACTTATTTATAGTCTTCCTGTATTCTCCCTTGATTTAACTATAAATTGCGCGTTAGCAATAGTTTGATTTAAATTCCTTACTTCTACTTGAATTAGACTGTCATTATCAAAGCTGAAGAACCAACCATCAGAAGAATCTTCAGGATCAAGAAGTATATAAACTTATTGCATGTATGGGTCTTCCTTCTTGAATGGATAAATCCATACGTTGTGATATCCGCACCACTTATTGGTTACAGCAACAACTGGTTCGCTCTCTGCAACCTCCAAAATTACAACATTCTTGAAGCCTCTTTGCGGATCAACTTAAAACTTGAATGTGCGCTTGAATCGCTCGTCGATCACCTATACTTTGCGAATGCATCAACATTGCTAAATTACTTGCCTTATATATTTCTAAGATGTATCCACCAGGTGCTTTAGATGAATGATTGAAAGTGAAGCAGTGCTGCTTGGTAGTTTTGCTTGACTTCATTCTTTGATATAATTATTGATTATAAAATAATAACTTATTAATAATAAAGCATCAATTGCGAGGTTGCATAAACCTCTTTGCATATTATATTGCTTAACAGTTGCAATTAATCAAACATAATAATTCTAAGCTTGTTCAAGCTTGCAATACATTGCTCAACCCATCTCTTATGTTTAAGCAGGTCTGTACCTGAAGTTCATGATTTCGATCACAAATTATATTAGCTCTTAGTTGTCACCCAGGAATAGACCTTAGATTTATATGGTTCTGATAGTGTGAAAGGCAAGTTGAATACCAAACACGATTGTGTATTACTCAAGTGACTGATCCATGATTTGTAGCACTTAAGTTCCAGTGAGAACTTATCCTCGCGAATCTGTTATGAAGGAGCGCTGCATTAGCAAGTTTGATAATTAATAATATTAACATAATATAATAGTCTTAAGAGAGCTCAATATTGAGCTTAATATAATTATGTATAAATAAAGAATGTTTTAAATTGGCAAAGGAGTGTTTGATTCAAAATTAAGTTATACTAAAATCAAACTCTAAAGCTACATTGGAAAATATACTTGTGGAAAATATTATAAGTAGGAAACAGATATCTCAATCATTAGGAGGGACAACTTCAGCATCTTTCACATCTGAATGTTGTTCTTATTCAGAGTCTTTGGGAGAATTAGGTTGAATCTAATCTGCTGCTTACCCGTTGATGGAATCTAGGGGTTGATTTTGTTGGGACTGCAATACCTATGGAGGTTGTTGCTCAACTTACATCTGGCCATCTTGATCATGATTGTTCTCCTCTTGTAAGTTGGTCTAAGAAATCTCGTTTAGCATTTCAAGTTATTGCTGTTGCTATGAGACCTGTTTAGTTCCAGGCTAAGACTTTTGAATCTAATCTTTCACCTTACTTTCATCTCCTTTACTCTGATCCTCTTTCAATGAATCTGAATCTCCAACTTGATCCTTCAACTAGTTGCTATCCTGCTTGATTTGATCTTGCTAACTTTGAGGTAAGTGCTACTTCAATTGAGAATCTTGATTAGCAATCTGAGAATTATTCTGAAGTTGAGGATTTGAAACTGTCAACTTTGTTTATGGCATTTCAATCTATTACGATTGCTGAATGATTTATTGTTGCTCTTACTGTTGGAGTTACTGTTATTGCTCTTGCAACTTTTGTTACTACACCAGTTAATCTGAAGCAAGTCGCTGCTGTTCTTCTGCAAGAAGCCTTTCTTTGGCTAGTTTCTCCTCTTCAGCAATCCTCATCTCTTCTGCAATTCTCTCCTCGTCAGCAACTCTCTTCTTTTCAGCAATCCTCATCTCTTCTGCAATTTGCTTCTCTTCAGCAATCTTCCTCTCTTCAACAATTTTCTTCTCTGCAAGTTCTTTCTCTACAGCGATTCTCTTCTCTTCGGCAACTTTCTACTCTTCAAGTTCTTTCTCCTATTGAATTCTCTTCTCTTCTGCAATTCTTTGATTTTCGGCTAACTCCTACTTTGCAAGTTTCTTCAACTCTACCATTTGCTTCTGTTCAGCAATTCTCTACTCTTCTGCTATTCTTTTCTGTTCCTCAGCACGTGTCTGATCATTTTCAAGCTACTAATCTATTTCAAATTGTTACTGCACTTCAATCAAGTTTTGTTGCTCCTACTGCTACAATTGACCTTAATTTTAAGCCTGTTAGTTTTATTATGCGAAGGAGTTTTCATAGAGTTCTTAAGTTAAATTCTGATTGCTTGCAAATCTAGGAGATGATGTTGGTTGCCTAGAAGGCGAAATCTCCATCTAGTTCTGATCATCCTCATCATTTCCATTTGTATTCTCATGTTGGGGTGACTATTGTATAATTACTTTATCTCCAAAACCTGAGTTACTTAGGATTTAATTTTCTTAGTTTCCAACGCTTTGCTCACATTTGAGAAGTAAGTTTTTTTATGGAAGCTGTTATGGTGTACTTTCTTTTATGAAAAATTTGATATTGGAGAAAACATTGAAGTAGTCCCTTATCTATGTTATGGTGATTATACTTGATTCTTAATTTGTATCCTCTGCCGATCATCAAGGGTTTTGGGTTAAAGGAATACATTCTACTAATAATTTAGATGAGCGCTTGAACGCATTGAGCCATCTCCATATATATTATTAACCTGAGATTATTTAATTGCTGCTAGCTTATTTAATTGTTAAACATCTATTGATAATGCGATGGTAGATTGAGAGGTTATTAAATAAGATTATTGCTGCAATCTTCATAACCCTTATCATGGGATTAAATCAGAAACTGGGCACCTTAATTGTTAGAACCAATGAAATTTGAATCGTAAGGATTTGGAGAATTGACTTTAGAAAAGCAAGGATTGGTCAAATATGGGGTTTTTGGTAGTTATTATTAGCTATTCTAGCTTTATCTATTCAAGTTGGGGACTGGAATCGAATCTCGTAATTAAACTAAGCTTTCTGTCTCCTAATCGGCTTATTAAGTTGGTTGCATCAAATCGCATACTAATTGTTGAAATTTGTTTGGAATAGAAGGATTTTCAGGATAAGCGAAGAATGCACTTTGATGAGCGTCTGTGTCGGTCAATCCTAGAACATTTGCATTATTTGGCTAGGAGTTTTACTCATCTTAAGAGTGTCTTAAGATATATTCTTCATCTTATTCTATCTTCTGACTTTTGTTTGAATGACTCGATTCAGTTTAGGTTTTTCTGTGTTAGAGTCAGCTTCATCTATGTTTAACTATTAGTTTACTTAATCCTAATGCTTAGAATCTTCATTAGAACTAGATCTCCTGATGCTATTCCTCTTCAACCTTTTTCTGGAAGTTTAGCCTTGTAAGGAACCTTATTTCTAATAACTTTTCACACTGGTGATTTATGAGCTAGAGGAGCTACCGATAGAATGACTCATATTATTTTCTTAGTTTCCTCCTTAGCTGTTGTCTAACGAGTTCATATTCTTGGACGAGCAATTCGTTGCGTTATTATTAATCTAATCCTGATAATTGTTCAGCTGGATCTAGATGTTTGAGTTTCTATTATGGGGTGTTTGTGGGAATTGTTGATATGGGGTTTACTATTAAGAGTAGTTTTACTGCATAACAAAGCTGTTTTGCTGCGACTAATTACATAGTCCAAACTAATTGTTTTGAGACCCATAGTATCTTTGATATTGGTATAAAGCAGAACACTCGTGCTTGATTTGGCTTAACTAACTTTGACTGGACCTGTTCTGAGAGTATTAATCGCTAGGATTATTAAGTCTCTTGCCAAGGATGCTCTCACGAGCCCCAACTTCACGAGTTTAAGATCTAAATAAATTTTAGAGAGAACTAACTTACTCTAAAGTTTGCTGAATCGTATTTTATTTGTAACCAATAAGGAAACAATTTGCTAAGCTTGCATATCATGGGATTATATGAAAAGTAGACTCTTCTTTAGAGATATTTTTTGTGGTAGGCAACTCGATTGGTAAGAGAATTTGATTCTAAACCACATCACAGAAATCCTCTTGGTAGCGTGTGAGAATGCAAATTTTGGTTTATATAGGTGGCAAAGGCTGCTTAGCTTTTTAAGTTGATGCCATAAATTTCGTGGTCTCAATCGCGGCTCTTAAGTCTGAAGGAAGTTGAACGTTTAGTTGCTCGATATTGAATTACCTCCTATCAGTTAAAATCTCTCCAAGCCTAAAATATAACATGATTTAAATAATAACAAATCTTACCTTTCACTATGCCAATAATACAAATTGGCATTCTACTGTATCATGGAACTATCCAATTATGCTTTCAGCATCGCATAAAAATCCTTGCCGAAGTTGAATAGTTTTTATTGTAATCCATTTTAAAGTTAGCGAGATTGCTTGGTAAAGAGAGAGATGGTATCAGCTAGTTATAAACTTAAGTCGATAACTTGATAGGGATCGTATAGTTAGCTTCTTGGATCGATAATACCAGCTAATTTATTGCAATGAAAACCTAAGGTAATTAGTTAGTTAAAACAGTATACTTACTTGCACAATGAGAAGGGTCTTTCATTATGTTTGAAAAAGTTGTCAACTTCTCTTAAATATTGCTGATTGAGAGAATATCTTCAGGGCTTTGATTGATGAACTCAGTTGCTTAATTGTCTTCATCACTATAATCAATGTCGCTAGCATTTTCATAAGTGAGACAGCAGGTCTGAGTCTTTAAGTAATCTATTGAGCGTTTCAAGTCAGCAATTGCAAACGGCAACTCTTTGCAGGAATACCTATAGTAATTAATAATTTAACAAAACTTACCAACTGAAAAATCTCTAAAAGAATTCTCTTGCCAGAATGCGAGTGTCTGCTTATCCTCCTAGAATTGATAGCTATGGCTTTGAGTCTCTTATGCATTAGTAAATATTGATACAAAATACAATTTTACTTCCTGCGCGTATTCCAGAGTCTTTAGTCAGTTCGAGAATGAGATTATTGATCCATGTATTTTTACCATCAAAGTCCTTTATTTCAACAGGAAGTTTGGTTAGTTTCTTGTATCTATTGCTCATATATTAGAGTTGACCAAACTTATCGCATCTAATAACTACAAAGTGACTTTGAGGAATTTTATTGTCGCAGTTTTTAAAAAGCAGTTCGACGAATATAGTGCCTTTTTTCTTAAATAACTCTTCAAAATATGCTTTATTGCTTTTAAGAAACATGCAAAGACTTTCTACTCTGGTGAGATCTCTCTCAAATATATCAAGTTACTGAATGCGAGATACTTTATAGCTCCTGGACTTATTGTCAAACGCACACCAATTCAGAACATAAATGAGAGGGAATCTTAGTGGGTTGAGAAAGTAATCATTTAAAAAGTAGTGAGGATGCATTTACAACAAACCACAGAGCATCATTGCAAAAGCTGTGGAGTTGGGAAACATAGGGGCATCATTGATAATAGCAAGCAAGCCCATAATTTCTGATAGATAACAATAGTTGCTTGGGTCCATTATAAGAGATCTTTTGAAAGTACTGTTCAAATTAAAAAAAATCATAGCCTTGCTACGCATCTGAAATGCATGCATCTTGTAGCTGAATTATTATTCTTAAAAGTAGTGTGGTGTGTACATTAGCCTGTAGCTTGTCTCCTCAAAGAAAGGTGATCCAGAAAATTTAATCTGTGCTTAAGGTTCCAATTATTGAGTGATATAGTCATAACAATCGAGGGCAAATGTTTTCATGCTCGATAGGATGTAAAGTTATGACTCTCTCATAGTTTTTTGAGCGACCTTGACATACTCAAATCTTAGGTATGCATGGTCATCAGGATAATTTTCAAGAGCAGATGATCTGGAAAGCACACTGCCATCACTCATTTCTATGTTAGAACGTCTATCAAGAAACTCGAACGTCACAGTTTTATCTTTTTAAACTTGAAAAGTATTATCAGGAACCCCCAAATCCTTAGGGTTCTAGTTCATCAAATTTACTTGCTGGCTTTATCTCTTGGCTTCATCTTGTTGCTTTCTCTTTGCTTTTTGTTTCACTTTTTGTTTCTCCTTATAATCAAGGAAATTATTTATTCCAGCAAAATTTCCTTAGCTGGCCTTGTTGACTTCAATTTAATCTAATTTCAATTGGTGCTTCATCAAAGTTATATAATTTTCAGCCGCGTCTTAACTGATCTCCTGAAATTTAACTAAATTTGCTTGTTGAACAGGATCTTTTTTTGTAAAAACTCTGAAATAATCATAAGAACCAGTGATGCTATATTAATCCTTTGAAAGGTCCTTCATCATTTTTTCAATTTGATCCTACTGTTCTTAGTAAGTCAGAGGTGTGCAAGCACTTTCAATAATTTTCTTGTTGTATTGCTTCAACAACCTTTTACTTAACTGCTCATGATCCCTAATAAACCTTGACGATGTCTATTAAGATTGGAATTTGCTTTAGCTCAATGCAGCGATAAACTGATTGTGGATGTCATTCAAACGCTGCTGTGTGAATAAATTTAAAATTTGATAATGGCATGTCTAATCGTGCATTTAACTATAGTACAATTGCACATGATTTTGCTGCTCATAAACTTCTTAGTTGTTGTTGGAAGCATCACCCTTTTCTTCTTCTTGAATTTCATTGATAGAATTGAGTGGTGGTGTATTTGGAAGTGGTGGTATGTTTGTATGAGGAGTAGTGACATTTTGATTTTTCTTGGCATAAGATTTTTTCTTTGATTTTTACTTATTCTTAACTGAAGGATCTATTTGCAACTTTGCAAAAATTCTTTGCTCATAAGCTTCTCTGTTCTTAATGTGAGCATCATAAATAGTTTAGAATTAAGCATACACTGTTTTCAATTCAATTTCTGTGACCTTGAGCAAGCTTTTCAAAGTTTGATCGAATTTCATCATGGAAGATTCCTCATTATCTTTTTCCTTTCGTTTGTACACATTAATGATGTTTTTCTTGTCTTAAAAGATAGCATTGTTGACATAGTGCAACTTCTTGTTGATTTAGCATTGAGGAACTACCATTTTCCTAAACTCATCATAATCTGAGTATCGAGTTCCCAATATTTCATAATCGTTTTTAGAAATTTTCCCCTTATAATTCTTGAGTTACGATTATGCAGCTTATGAAGGTTGAGTAACAAAGCAAGAGTAAGCCTTCTAAATGATATGCATCACATCATTATGAGGAGAGTCTTTTGAATTGTAAAGCTTCGTTAAGACTGTATTGATACACATGCTCCATAGATCATCGCACATCAACAAAAATGTCAACATAGATCCTTCAAACATCTTAGCTTTGTGTTGACCACTTTTATGAATAGTGAGCAGGGTATTTAAAAAGAATTGAAAAAGCGCTTGCGCCTCTACCATACATTTCTTATATTTGAGTAATTGATGTCGATTCAAAACTAAATACCATAGGAAAGTAAATCTTATAATAAGAAACATCAGCAGGCTCCTTAGCATTAGAGTGAAGATAACTCATTTTAATAAAATATATTATTATTTTAAAGAATACTCATAGATATTGTGATTTAGATTTATTAAAATTAAAATAAAAATGAACGCAGCTCAGAGATCCAAAAAATCAAGCAAGCAATCTGAATAACTATCACAATCTTTGCAAGAGCTATCGCAACACTCGATCGTCAGCGACGATCATCTAAGCCAGCATTCATTTCAAAACATCAAGCAAAGTTGAATCAAGGTTTAAGATAAGCAAATTACAAAGTGGGGACCTGTGATTTTAGGAAAGAATTTTGTGCAAGTGGTTACTCCTGGAAAATATTCATACAATACTGGAACTCTGCTCAACTCTGGTGAGGTTCCTCCTCAAGTGGGTTCCTTGCAAGGAGGTTTGATCATATAGATGCCATTAGAAGGAATCGATGCATATTTGAAAGATGTTATAGATTTGAAGAGCTTGCTCAACGACGATTCCCTCTGCTAATACCTTGAGCAGTTCTTAAATAATTTTCGCAAATCAAAGTTGGTAAGTAGAATAATCTAAAATTTAAGAATAACTCTAATGCAAATTATATTTAGATATCTGGATCTACTAAAGATAAGCAATCAACGCAATTGATTCAAACTGGACTTCTATCTATGATTTAAAATTCAAGGCAGCTAAACTCTAATCATCTTTAAGAAAGCAATCCCTATTTAAAGCCTCGAGAAGCAAAGCTTGCACATAAACGACTTGAGATAGTAAGAATGTATATGGAAGATTAGTTGAAGCCAAAGTAAATTTCTAAGAAGTTGCGAGTGACAGCAGAGTTTGTATCAAGAACTGTTGAGAAGTTTAAGCATGAATTAAGAACTTAAGTATTGCCTCCTTAAGAACCTAAAAAATCTGGCAAGAGGAGGGAGAGAAATAATGAGCAGCTGGTTGCTGCAGTTGGCGAATGCATTGAGGAAGTTGGGATTTATCAATGCACTGGAAGAAATATACATAATAGATTGCAAGAAATGAAAACGAGTTCGCCATTATAGTATACATTCAAAGTGCCTTGCATCTCAACGATTCATAAAATTCTCAAGGAGTAGTTTCATTTGAAGTTTGGTAAGACAGAAGCAGCGAATGTCAAGTATAGGGATCCTGTTTATAATAGCAAGCGCTTGTGGGTGAGTCGACTGCAATCTTAGTTCTTATTTGAGGATGCAGTTATCATATCAGTTGATGAAAGTAATTTCAGATCCGACTACTTACCTCCTAAA
The DNA here is from genome assembly GCA_000711775.1 of Oxytricha trifallax. NCBI lineage: Eukaryota > Ciliophora > Spirotrichea > Sporadotrichida > Oxytrichidae > Oxytricha > Oxytricha trifallax. The sequence continues at coordinate 2 of ARYC01001122.1, read as the reverse complement.
TA
>ARYC01001119.1:0-12613 GCA_000711775.1 Oxytricha trifallax | reverse complement strand
TAGATAATTATTAGATTTTATTTAAGTTTCTAATTGGATTTATAAATTGTTGATTGCATAATATGGCATAAACATTAAGTTAGAAATCCCATAAACAGGAAAGTAATAATCCATACAATGATTATGTGTAAAATAATAATTTTGTAAACTATTTTTTCAGTTTAACTTACCAAATTTATTAATATTAAAAAATAGTTTTGAATGAGAGCACAGGGAATGAGAGGTAGTAATCGATAAGAAAGATTACAGAACATAACTTAGAGAAATAAAAAGTCTCAGAAGTCAATATATTGCTATCAAGAGCAGTTCACAAAGATTCAGCTAATGGATTGAACTTAAATATTGATATAAATAATTAAATAATGTTGGCTGATATGCACGAACCTTCAGCTTCTTAAAGGAAAAAGAACTCCAAAATACATCCTTCACAGATGGCTTAGATTTTTATAGTTATTTATTTATAAATTGTAATTTATAAACAATTTAAACTACTAATTTGGGTATACTGTAATATTGAGATATTTGTGTTTTTTATTAAAAAATTAGGATTTAGTATCATTAAAGCCTGAGGTGATAAAGTTTGATGAAGAAAGAGCAAAAAGAAAGAATAAAGAAGTTTCCAGACGAGACTTCAAGTTTGGAAAGTAGCTCAAAATAGGATATCTCCCATTATAAACCGATACCAGAAAACAATAAATCTTGAAATCCCAAAAACAGTTTTCTAAAGAGAGGCTTAACACTAATCGCAACTCAAATTGATCCAGAGCTCCAGGACGACAATCAATTTGAAAATCAAAGATATCAAAGCAAAAGTTTCAAATATGAGAGAAACGATTATAATCATTAAATCTCTTTAATGTATAGCTTCTTATTTACTTTTAGACCCCACCTGGAGGTTACTTCTCATCAAATAATATATCGACTCAGCCTTCCTAGCCCATGGATAACTATCTAATATCTAAATAAGTTATAGATTCACCAATCCAGTATAAATCATAACGTGATAAAGAGCCTTCATTCGTTTAAGAATCATCCTTGAATAATTCTACAGATGACGAAAAGTATTTTAAAAATATGAAAACTTCTGTGCAGGTTCAAGCGAAGAAGGCTGTTACCTAAATTTAACAAAAAGTTAAAGAATATCTTAATGAACTCGTTTAAAAAGAAATCCAAAAATAGTAAAAAATTTAAGGTTGCAATAATTTTTCCATCAAAATGATTTTAAATTTATAATTAACTCAGAAGTGATATCTGCAGATTTTTGGAAACTTTAATGGCAGACTAGGGGATATTGATGGATGATATTTTACATTTTACAGAAATGCAAGAAATCTAATGTTTCATCGAAAATCCTATAAAACTTAAAAATCAGGAAGTAGATCAGTTCAGTTTTGAATCAATTATAAGAATAGGTGTCAAAAAGTTACTGACTCTAAAGGAGAGGTTTCTACAAAATGAAAGTATAAATAATGCATAAACTACTAAATAGGAGAATAAAGGATAAGTCAGTAAGGATAATTTGTAAGATAATTAAAAACAAGGTGCAAAAGATATCAATCATACGCATATTGAGAAAAATTTTAAGACTTTAGAATCTTCTATAAAGTTGTAAGATTCTACAATTAATTTTGAAAATGACTATCAGCTTCCAGATACGTAAATTCTATAACTGCCCTAAAAGAAGTTAAGCGATAATTTTGGTAATATTAGGTCTGGGTTTAATAGCATAAATAACTCAAAGAGAGGAGTTGATTAAAAGCGAGTGTCTTTTGACAATGAAGAAAAAGAGCAGCTCAATCAATCTAAAAATTAATATGAAAATAGACCAAAAGATTATGTTTCAAAATCTCAAATGAGCAAATACTCACCAAACCAAGTTTAAAATAAAAGATTAAATAGTTCATAAAACCCATTTAGATTGAATAAATTGCCTTAAATCAAGCAAAAACCTGTAACTGTTATAAGATAAAATTCAAGGATTAGAGATAGCTAGAATCTCTTAAATAGATCATTAGACTAACATTAATAAACCATCAATGAAGCACTCAACTCTTATAAACTTGGAATTCCTAAAGATTTAAATCAAACTTTAAGAATTTCTCAAAGAACTCTGCCTAAAAATTCTTAATAAAAACATTAGTCGTACATGAAAATATAATAGCAGGATTCTCCAACTGAATTCACAATTTATTCACAAAAAAATCTTAAAGCTAACTAATCTTAATTAAATTAAGATAAAATTGAAGTATTGAAGAAAAGATATTAAGATGAACTTAACTTAATAATTCATGAAGAAGAGTACAAGGAATAAAAAATATTTATGAATTAGATACCATTTTAATAGGTTTTAAAAAGTTTAACATGACCCAAAAAATAGTGAAATATATTTTTCTCTAAAATTGTCAGTGATAAAATTTTCTTAAGCATAATAATATTTTTTAAACATTTTTTTTCACATGTTAAATAGTGAAATGCTAAATTTAATTGGACTTTTTATAATTATTAAGGAATTATAGAGGCATGAGTAAATGCAAAACCCTCTCACTGCTTATGAAAGGTAATATTTGGAATATGTTCAGGGTTTAGAGAGAGCTAAGGCTCGAGATAAATTGTCAATAGTTTAAAGAAAATACGAGTAACTAATAGCATAAGCTATACTTATTAACAAGTGATATTTGATTATGTACATAAAAGTAATATACATATAGTTTGATTATATTTTATTAAATATTTTTAGTTTGTTTTGAAAAATAAATATCCATTCACACAAAGCATTATTTTTGCCTATCTTTTTCCCCTTAAAACCATATATAAAATGACAATTTTTTGATAATATAATCACGATTAAGCTTTCAGTAAAATTAAACTATTAATTTCAACTAATATTACTAGCAATCATACAGCATCCAACAAATCATTTGTTTGGTCTCTTGATATTCTTTATCCTGGAACATTTTCAAGTGACTGTCCAAATCTTTCCAGTCTCTTTAAGCGTTTCTCCTCCTCGTCATCGGCTGTAGTTAAGCCGAATCTTTGAGCTCTTTCTTTTCTCTTCTCATCCATCTCCTACTTGCTGGGCTTAGCGCCTGTCACTGCACTGGCTGAAATCAAACCAAATTTCACAGCTCTCTCCTAACGCTTCTGCTCTTCGGTTTCTGAAGTGTTGAGACCGAATTTCTAGGCACGTGCAAGACGCTTTTCTTGCTCCTCCTTTTGTGACTAGAGGGCATCTGCAGTGGTCAAGTGGTGTCGCCAGTTTTAAAGCGCTACTTTCTCAATTCTTTCTTTTCTCTAATGGATAGCTCAGCTACATCACCAATAACTAACTCATTAGATCTTTAAAAACATAGTTCTATACAATTTATAAATAGATCCATGTTAAGCATTCACATTAACTACTCTTTGAGAAACGTGAGGCAAGCCATTATTTTAATTTGCAGTATCTATAATAACTCTAGACTAGCCATTTGAGTTAATTTGAAGATTGGCTGATCCGTTATTTGACTAGGTAGCCTATAATTAAATATGAAACAATATTTCTAAGCTTACTGGCTGAGAGACTAAAGAGTTTTATTGCAATTGAGCTTGATTTCCTGCATCATTTAAATCTTATTGAGCTTAGATTTAAACTTATGGTTGGGCTTGAGTTGTTGAAACTTAAGCTGCTTAAATCTCCTCAACGGGTTGAGACTAATCAGGAACCTCAACATACTCATCATCAGCTTGTTGATCTAAAAAGAGTTTTATGATTAGTAAAAATGATATTACCTTTAGCACCTTTCTTAGCACCTTTCTTTTTAGGAGGCATTTTGAATTTTATAATTATATTATTGCAATTCCTTATTCTCCAATTAAAATATTCTTTAATAAACTAAATAAGTTTATTATGACTTATCATTTATAGATAACATGTTGATACTAATGAGCCAATAAGATGAAAACTATCAATTAAAGATAGGTTCAGAAGAAAAGTTATTTTACTTTAATATTATTATTTTACTCTAAAAAGTGGCAGATCATTAAAGAATTCAATTTAGTGTCAATTTTCAACTCTCAAGATATAGAAATGGTTCCAGTCGATAATAACTTGCATTTCAAGAAACAAAACCCCTTACAAAACCTCACATTTATGGTTAACCAAAGCAACTAAAAATAAAAGTAACATTTCAATTAGAACTACTATAAATCCTTCTTAAATCAGAAGAACCCAAATTAAGCCAATTAATTATTCACTTCGAAACTTCTTGGTCCAAATTAAAGCAGTAATGTAAACAGTTTACTAAACCCTGCTTATGATAACGAGACTTCTGCAATGTCAGATTCTAAATATTCTTCGGCTTATGAGAGCAAAACACGCAATAAACTTAAACTTAAAATTGACTCTATATTTGGCAATACTTTCTCAGCAAGGAAAGGTAGAAGTACTTCAACGTCTATAAAAGAAAGAGCTAAAAAGCTACATTAAAGTCTCTCACCAATTCAAAGGTTTCCAATCATCAATAATTTGTGTGAATTTATCAAACATTAGTAGAAAATGGCGAATGCTAATTCACTTAGCAATTCAGATGGTGTTCCAAAGTCCTCCTAAATTTGTGGTAGATATATTCAGTCAATCTGTCAATGAAACACCTTTCAATTTTAACAATTTAAATAGAAACCATTAAGATCAAATCAAATCGCCTTAATACAATCTATTCATTGATGAATTGTATTTTATGCATTATACTTTTAATAAATCATAAAATTGATATATCTCCCCTAAATTCCTTTAGTCTCTGAATATTGCTTGCTAATTAAGTACCATGGGAGCGAATGCAAACGAATGTGGAGTAGGGCAATCTTAAAAGCAAATGTAGTTCTTAAATAAGGCAGATAAAATAAGATAAGAACTTAATAAGAAATAACCCACCATTAATATTTAATAGCAAAGCACTTTGGTTAATTATGATAGTATGAATAAGTATAATTAAACTGGAGGCACTATCAATTTTTAGGAGAATAAAGGTTTATATTTTTTGTTGATTTGAATTTAAGATTTTTCAAATAAAAAATAGTAAGCAACATTAATGAACTAAAAAGGAATTATCTATTTAATATAAAAACTTATTATAATTTATTGAATGAGTATTGATATGTTTGATTTGATATGTTTTATATATACTTTTAAGCATTTAGCAATTTTAAATAAGGAATAAAAGCTTTAAATCATTAATATGACTACTTACTTACCTTTAAAATTATTAAGGTCATGGAGATTTGATAGAAATAGCTTCACCTGAAAATAGTAGAAGCGAGTATACTCATTTCCACAACTACCCTCTTTAAATAAAGTAAACTGAATAGATTTAAGTGAGCAAGAACAACGATATGCCTCTACAGACTCATTTCATTTAAAATAGTCACAACAATTTGAACTAAAAGTAAGGGTAAAACTTATCATGTATCTACGAAGATAGAGAGAACTCAACAATTATTCAAAATTAACCTTCATTTGATAAACAAAGAGAGGTCAAGAAGTAAAATGGAAGGTAGCCCTCCCTCAAGATACCAGACTACCCTGGAAGACTGCTAGATTCACAATGTAAGGGGAGACATGAAATGAACCAGATGTTAAACATGGATACCATTAGTGAGATATCTGGAATGCCAGGAGGCAGAGATTCAATGAATAGATTTAGCTAATATGGAGCAAGTGATATAACAAATGTAAACACGAATAACTATAAAATACTTGTGATGAACGCAAGAAATGTCATTGAAAAGAAGATACTGCAACACTTAATGTTTGGGTTTATGGCCATCAAATACAATTAAAGCAACACTCTACAATCTTTTAGACTTCAATCGACTATAAATTACTCGTAGAAAAGCTTAAACTTTATGGATGATGAAAAATATGAGTAAGGCTTCAATAAAATTGAGAGTTTAATAGAGAGCAAACATGGTTAAAGTTTAGCACAAGGATTTAATAAATTAATTCAATATGTGAACAATAAAAATGAAAAGAAAAAAGCTCTTAAAAAGTTTGCCACAATATTTAGGTAGAAAGAAGAACAGTATAAAATTGATTCTCTAAGAAAAATATAGCTTTCTATTAGATTTAAGAAGCTGCAAAGACTCAATATAAATTTGCTTTTTAACAGTCTAAGTAAGCAATTAAAGAAGGTTAAAAGAAGCCAAGACTTTAGGCTTACAGCCTTTCAAAAATTAATATGTCATCCTGCTTGAAAATTCATATTTTATTTAAACAGCAGTCATTCGCTGTACAATACATGATAAATATTATCAACAAAAATCTAACACAAAAGTCTTTCTAGTAATTAGATTTAAACAGAGTAAGATCAAACAATTTTATCAAGGGATTCAAACTATTGAAAAAGGCTAGTTCTCAAATAAATTTTAGAAAGAACCTTAATTAGAAATCTCAAGCAATATATTAACTTAGGAAAAATGTAATAAACTTCCAAATGAGCAGATCTGAAAGATTGTAAAAGATATTTACAAAGCTGTACTCTAAGAAGTATTTCAAGCATTGGCATTTTATTCTTTAGAAAAGAAAAGCAGCTATTTAATAGGCAATATTCTTGACAGAGATGGTTCTTTAGGATAAGATGAAACAGTCTCTGTACTATTCTCTCTTGAATAATTAATTACGCAGCAATCGAGAATCTTAAAGCTAAACTCAAAAGGTCAAACCTAAGTAAGAGTAACAATTAAGAGCTTTAAATTGTTGTACTTAAGACTTGATATCAAATATTTAAGATGTTAGTAGGAAACTGGAATTTGCAGAAAAATCTATTCAAAATGATGAATATGTTGAAGAATAATTTATAGAGGAGCCAGAGCTTGATATTGAAGATACATAACTCGACGATGAGGATTATTACAAAATTTAGAATCTTCATAGAGCTACTTCTAAAAAGAGCTCATCAAACCTTCCCATAAAAAAGACAAGTGGAAAAGAGTTCAAATTTTATTTTATCATATTGAATTCTCGTTTGAAAAGCATGAGTTGATATATGGCATTGACTATAATCAAGAGAATAACATAACAGCTCATTTTAATAGATTCAACCTAATGTCTAAGGCAAAAGAATCAAATTAAAATTTGAACAGCCTCTCTGGTTTCAAAGAGTAAAAACCTCACTATCACTGTCATTATGCTTACGAAGATAAAGTTGCACCAGACACTTTTACTTTAGACCCCTCTTTTAATACAAGGACCAGTTTGTCATTAATTTAAGGAGGTCATTCAAGAGAGCCTTCAAGTAATATGAGGTTTAGCATCCCCATGGTCAAGGAACACTTGGATTGTACTGATACTACTAATTAAAAGAGGGAAATGCAGTTGCAATATTCTCAGGCTTCTAAAATGAGAATGAGTATCTAGGATGAAATTTCCCCAACTAATAACTTTAAGAACTATCAAAGGTAAGCCTAGCTAAACAAAAACTATGAATAGTCTGATCCATTTGAGCTCCCTACAAATGATATTGATGTCGATTTTCCTCCTTAATAACTTGATTTTAATCAAGCTTTCAATCAATTTGTAGACAATCATATTGATCATTCTAACATCGCAGATAATGGCCTTTTAAAAGATGAGAACTAGTAAGATCCTAATATGCAAGAATATTAACCAAGATACTCTTTCAAAAATGTTGTACCCTTCAATCCACCCGAAGACACCCCATAAGAAACTTATTTAAGGTAAAAGTCTTTCAAAATGTCTTAAATTAATCAAAATTAACAATAACCCTTAACTTCTTCAAACAATTCGATTAATTAGAATAAAATCTTTGATAGTAAAAAGGGCTCCAATGCTTCTAGTATGATTAGCAATTAACAACCAAATGTGGGACAGAAGAGCAATTTTATTAACAATTACTTCGCAAAATTATCAGCTTAGAATTCAGCTAAAAATGATAATAAAACTTAACCACCCACACTCTTTCAAGGTAGCTTGAATTCAAGCACTTCTAAAAATAAAGAAAATGTTATGCATTAGTTTTATCCTTAATCTTACAATTCTGGAAGCATCTAAGGCTAAGTCTAGCAATCAAATTATTAAACCTTATTATCTATCAATTTTATAAATTTATTTTTGTCTAAATAGTATGCTCATCAATAATCTTAACCTTTGACTTAAGCATCATTTGTAACAAGCAATAACAATATCGGGCTATGAGGTAGTATCCTCCCCCCCCTAAAGTATACTTTTCTTTTTGTACTCTGATAGAGTTTTTGACGCTGAGTAATAGTAGCAGATGAACATGGAATGTGCGAGCAATAGTTTTGGAGCTATGGCCTCATCAAAGTCACTTTTTATATATAAAAATCATTATAAATTTTACAAAAAAATTCAAATTTTTCACAAAATTTAATTTCTCTAAAATTAACGATTTTAGCAGTTTTTAACTATATTAACAAATTATATCTAATTTATTATAATTTTATAAACTTATTTAAAAATCATTTTAACTTTCGTTTAAGATTTTCATAAAGACTATTAAAGTTCACTTTATAAAATTATAATAAATTAGATATAATTTGTTAATATAGTTAAAAACTGCTAAAATCGTAATTTTAGAGAAATTAAATTTTGTGAAAAATTTGAAATTTTTTCTAAAATTTATAATGATTTTTATATATAATATGTGACTTTGATGAGGCCATAGCTCCAAAACTATTGCTCGCACATTCCATGTTCATCTGCTACTATTACTCAGCGTCAAAAACTCTATCAGACTACGAAAAGAAAAGTATACATTAGGGGGGGAGAGGATACTACCTCATAGCCCAATATCGATCTTATGCACTTTAACTCCCACTCTGATAACACCTCTTTTGTATTCTTTGACGGTAAGCTATTTCTTATTTTTTTACTTTTTAGATAATTTCTGGAGAGAAAGTGGAATAAGTTCAGCCTCTAGGATATCGAACATGGGAAGACTCGGACCTCTCGTAAATTAATCTTTCGGCCAATCTCTGCATAGTAACTAATTCTAAAATTAACTGCAACACCATTAGTAATAATTCCTGAATCGCATGATGAGGTAAAATTAAACCAATCAACAGCTAGGATAAAGTAATATGCAAGAATAGTAATAGCTATAAAACAAGCTATATAGTTCATAATAAAATAATCAAAACATCCCATAAATGGGCAATTACTAAAATTAAACTGTGATTAATAATGGAAACATCAATCAAGGGAGATTTAATTAATGAAGTATAGTGAATTAAGTTTCTTTATTAAAGCTATAAAATATTATTAATAGGAAATACTTGTTTAAGTAATAATTATGATTTATACTATAAATTTAATCAATATTTTAAACTACTTCATTGTCATTCCAAATATTTGTTTCAATTTCTAAAGTTGACTGTCTTCTGATTTAATTACTGCAATCTATCCTAAAGTCTTTATTTGCTCTCTTGCAACTTTGAAATTTTCTCTTGAAATCTCTTAAGAGAAGAGGAGTTTTAAGGTTTTGAATTTGAATTCGCTAATGAGTTACTTTAAACTTTCTTGGTATCTCTGGGGATTGAGCAGTTTGATTAGTTTTGAGATTTCAATTAGGTTTTTGAATTATTATTAAGGAAGCTGTTCAGGTTGAAAGGAGAGGCTGAGTAGATGTTTTCTTTTACTGGACTGTAATCTCTTTATTTATTGGCACTACATTTCTTTGAGGTAAAGCATTGATACTTTCTTAAGGCTATAAAATATAATCATCCAAAAATTATTTAGGTTTACTACATTCCTTAATGATTTTCTTCAATTTCTAAGCACTCTTCTAAAGAAAATCATCAAAAGTATCACTCACACTATCATGAATTGAAGCATATCTTAGTTTAGACTCTCCCAAACTTTTAGTGTCATCTTCAACTGAGCTTCTGATATTTGTAAAAATACACTTTTGCCTGCTGTTTCCATTACTCTGACAAAGTACATTTTTATTCTATTTCTAGGAGTTATTTTAGTCTACACTATGAACTGCTGTATCCTACTGTATAACAGATTTAGCAAATCTTTAATTGTTAGGGGAATATCTAATGCTATTCTGTGATTAAGTGAAGTATCTTTATTGCTCAAAATTGTTTTCTTTTGTTTCATAACATTCACTTCTTCTCATCAAGTCAAGGGATTAATGCCCTTAATGCCTGCTTCTATAATTCTAGCACTTGGTTTTTACTCAATACAGAGTGAGCTATTGATATTCATAACATTTGACCTGTTTGTGTTCTACTGCGGCTACTAAATATGTTAACTCTGCAAATGATTAACTTTGAAATTAGTTATGTCGCTGAACATTGCACTTGGGTCTGTATTCAAAAGATTATATCTTGATAAAGGGGATCTGGGAATAAATGAGCCTGGTATGAATTCCTGACTAGACTTTGAATTAATCGATTACTAGTGTACAAAAATTTGATCCTTCTATAACTATTCAATTCTTTCTTATTGAAGATCAAGACTCTATTCAAATAAATTGACTTATTGAACTTTTAAAATATTTTTAAACTAATGGTTATGATTTGAGTGTGGTAACTTCAATTTCGTAAACTTTACATTGCTTGCAAGGTAAACCAACCTAATACTAATCCAAATTTTCACAAAGCATCTTTATTAATTGTTAATCCTTATCTTTTGAGTCTTTTACACATTTTAGTTCTAATTTCAAATTTTAAACTTCTTTTTAGGCTTCTTGCAGTAGTTTTTATAAAACCTAAACCTAGGAAGCATTTCTTAACTAATCAAACATACCAATTGTTGTATCTAAGGGTTATTCCTAAATTATTACGTTATTTATTTTTTAACATTTTTCTTCACGACAAGATTTCTTGACGATTGAATAATTTAAGTCTTCATTCATGCTAATGTTAAATTTAAGACTTGATTTATTGGCTAATATAGCAGCTGATTTCTTTGTAATTTTAGGTTTTTAAGTTTAATAAGCATTTTGAGATTATTTAATTGTTGAGACTTAGGCAAATTTTGATTATGATGCAATATTAGGGTTATATTTTCTTCCAGATCTATTACTTGACATTGTAGATTAGTTTTGTAATTTTGATTGATTTCTTGACAAGTTATTTGGATTTTCTTATGTTTAAGCAATTTTAGGTTTCTTCTCCTGAACTATTTGCTAGTAACTATATACCAAATAGTTATCGTTTGAGGAGTAAAGTTGCATCTTGTCATTGACTGGTAAATATGACTAATTTCTCAAATCGACTCTGTAGAGCTGATTCTTTGAGTCTTTCACAAAGATAATGCTTTGACTTTAGAAATATATTTGATTTATTTGCAAAGGCTTGAGCCACTTGACTTACTGTAAACATACCTCAAATGAATTCAAGTAAAACACTTATCCATGTTCTATATAAAAGTTATAAATGCAAATGAATTTAACCTACAATCTTAAACAAGCAAAATATTTTTAAAGCAGTAGATTCGTTGGATGTCGATATTTGGAGAACTTACTAGTCTTGGTTCTTTTAACTTCATATCTTAGATTTAGCCAGAAATGAATATCTTGCCACTTACTAAAATGTTAAAGCTATCAAAATAATAATTATGGCTTACACATTAAAATACAGATAAATGTCGATCCGCACTCAATTTAACCTTAAAAATTAACAATATATATTTATTGAATATTAAATTTACTTAAGTTTATCTTATTTAATCTTGAAACAACGCATTTTATGTAAAACTGCTTATGTCCAGTTCAATTGGCTCTTTGATAAATTATTCACTTATAATTGGTAAGTATAAAATAATTTATTTTTATTATTTATATACCAAACAATTAACTGCTAGAGTTTTAACCACAAGCAAATATTCTTTGAGGCATCTCAGCAGTCAGAAATAAGCTAAAATCCTCGCCACATTTTACATCTTAAATTTTGATTTACCTATCAACAAAGTACATAAGTGGCGTCCAACTATGGAAGCTATTCATTGCTACTTAGTTACACTAGGAAGATATTGACATAAGCTGTGAGAGTTGAGAATTTTAAGTTTACATAGCAGTTAGATTTTAGGATAATAAGTTACTTCCAGGTCCTTGTAATAAATGAAACTAAACAAATTCAGTAAAATTTTAAAATTATTAGTAATTGATTAGATGGCAGTTAATTTTAAATAATGCCCAATTAGCCCATCTCATTATTTCCCATGCCAAAAACAACTCCATCGCTTGTCAACGCAAACATGTTTGACAAACCTCCACTAATTACTTTTTATATTTGTAACGTCTTAAAGAAACTACTGTAGGAAAACTTGATCTGCTCATTTTTCATTAAACTTAGCGGCAAGTTTTTTGCAGTAATTAATCTATTATCATCTTAAGTAATTGCAAATAGTTGATTGTCATAAGTTAACGAAATTTGTGAAATTTAATGCTTTATTTTCATTACTTGCTACGAGTTTGATTCTAGGTCTCTAATCACAATGATAGTAGAGGTTTTTTATTTGAATAATTTGCAATTTTTATCGGTCTTAGGCATTTGTTTTTATTACTAGGAGTGACTTCTCGATGTTGAAGTTTATCTCATATAGCTGTTGTTCATAGATTTCATTAAAAATTAAGAGTGGTTTATATTG
>ARYC01001117.1:0-18494 GCA_000711775.1 Oxytricha trifallax | reverse complement strand
ATAAATTTACTAGTGTTTACTTTAAAAAACAATGAGTTTAAATATTCAATATTACAAACATATTCATATACTGATGCTAGTACTAACAAATTAACAAAAGGAAAGATCTAGAAAATAATTGAACTACTTGAGCATAATTAATCATAACGAATAAGCTAGATCAATTTTTTAGAGAGGCTCTCAAATGAGAAAAAGTTTATCAAAAAATAAACAATAATTTATTTTTACTTCAATAAAAATTTGAAAATATCGAAGTTTAAGACTTGATTTTCAAATCTATAAAAAAATGGAATAAATATTTAATTATTTAAAGAGAAATTTTATATTTATCTAAAAAAAATATTAATTTAGTTGTTATTATATTACTTTTTATAATTAATTATTGGTAATTTTAATTTTTTTAAGTCGCCTAATTTACTGTTAATGAATTACATAAATTGAAAGCTGAAATCAGAATGAGTTAGAAAAGAAATTAAATATATAAAAGAAGTTGCAATGAAATATAGATATAAGCATTAAGTAGCTCTTGACTATTTTGCTGTTTGTTCTCCTATTAAGTAAGTCTATTAGAACAAAGAAGTATTACTGTATAATAATAAGATTTAAAATATATTTATCACCATTTTTTAGTTTTTTATAAATAAAAATATAAGCGTAAATAAATACAATAAACTCCCAATAACCAAATATAATAACTAAATAAAGATTAATTTATTTATAAAAGGTAAAATATAAATTTAAAAGTAGGAAAAACTAATTTTATTAATAACATATCTGAAAATATAATGATAAGTCAATCCCCTCAATAAAAATAAATTTTTTAATCTTAAAATATTTTAAAAAGTTTGCAATTTATAAAGCCCCATAAATAATGACCAAAAAAATAAAAAACAAAAGAACCAAAAAAATGCAAATATTAATGCTTAAGTAATCGGATTCAGTTTAGATAAAAAATTTAACTTTTGGAAAAAAATTTCTTGATTAGGAAACGATAAGAAAAAAAGTGTGTTGCATTAAACTTGCAAAAGAAGAATTTCATCTTCCATCATTCGTTTAAGCAAAAATGACATTTTATCATAAGAATAGTAGCACAAATAAATTATTCTCTCTTTGTTAATTGTATGGTAGGCGAGATAAGTGTAATTTCACTTATCTCTAGAGATCAAGTTTGATTTGATATTTTTAACCACTACTAAGCATTGATTTTAACTTGAAGAAAAACTTTCCGTTAAGGGGAGAGGGATCTTTTTTATATATATATTTTACAAAGCTTAAATAAGACTACTTTAATGAATATGATAAATTGAGGTTATTCATAATCTTGCATTTCAATCTTTCTTCTCTAAATTTATTAGAATTCGTTTACTAGCTCTAATTAAAAATAGATACTGAAAGAAAGAAGTATAAATATTAAAAATTTAAAAGATTTTAATTTTCTATTTCCAATAACTTCTTAAATCTCGTTTTGAGAAAATTGAGCAGCATCTCGTCGGCAAAAATGGAAAATCAAAGATAAAAGAATGTAGAGAAATTAAATTTAATTAAGTTCAAGCAATTCATTTTAGCCGAAACATTGTCAAAGCCTTGAAATTCATGTTTAAAACTTAAGCTTTAAAGAACATTTTTCTCTATAAGCTAATGAACATTTTAGAAATAGAACAATTAGAATATTATTGTGCGGTTTGATAAAGTGTAGAAGTATCTAAAACCCTAATTCAAGAAAAGGGAAAAATAATACAAATGTTGCATCACATGCATCACTATGATCACGTAAATATATGTAACATAACGACTACGCCTTGCAAAGACTTATTTTCTCTCTTATTGTCTATATTCCTCGCCCTATTAATCATCTCAAATCAAATTTCTAAGTGCTTTCTTGAATAGTGCATAACAATTTCTTGTTGGTTCGCTTATTTTGGAAATGAATGGAATTCCTCTGCTTCAGCTTTTCTAAGAGATCCGTCCTTCACGAATTTCTTTCATCATAAGCAAGGCAAGATTAAATTTTACTATAGAACGATCTTTCGAGCTTCATGTGCTCTTTCAACCCTTATTAGATTAATGTTTATCTGAAGTTTGATAAGCCAGTGTGTGAAATCAAGTCATTGGACGCAATATGCTAGTCGTTATTAAAGAAACTGCTCATTTATCAATATTAACATGCAAAAATGAATTAAGCAGAGATTCCATTCTTTTGATCTTCCTTGATTTAATATCTTTTCAATATTAACTCTCCTATAGTTTGTGTTGGGGCATGCGCTTTATTTTTTTTTTTAATTCTTATCTAATAAATCGAGTCAACTTAGCGGATTACATTTACAGATATAATCCTGTTATAAAAGTGTGTTGCATTAAACTTGCAAAAGAAGAATTTCATCTTCCATCATTCGTTTAAGCAAAAATGACATTTTATCATAAGATATCACAAAAAATTTCTCACTTTGTTTAAGTGTATGGAGAGCGAATAAGTGTAATTTCACTTATCTCTAGAGATCAAGTTTGATTTGATATTTTTAACCACTACTAAGCATTGATTTTAACTTGAAGAAAAACTTTCCGTTAAGGGGAGAGGGATCTTTTTTATATATATATTTTACAAAGCTTAAATAAGACTACTTTAATGAATATGATAAATTGAGGTTATTCATAATCTTGCATTTCAATCTTTCTTCTCTAAATTTATTAGAATTCGTTTACTAGCTCTAATTAAAAATAGATACTGAAAGAAAGAAGTATAAATATTAAAAATTTAAAAGATTTTAATTTTCTATTTCCAATAACTTCTTAAATCTCGTTTTGAGAAAATTGAGCAGCATCTCGTCGGCAAAAATGGAAAATCAAAGATAAAAGAATGTAGAGAAATTAAATTTAATTAAGTTCAAGCAATTCATTTTAGCCGAAACATTGTCAAAGCCTTGAAATTCATGTTTAAAACTTAAGCTTTAAAGAACATTTTTCTCTATAAGCTAATGAACATTTTAGAAATAGAACAATTAGAATATTATTGTGCGGTTTGATAAAGTGTAGAAGTATCTAAAACCCTAATTCAAGAAAAGGGAAAAATAATACAAATGTTGCATCACATGCATCACTATGATCACGTAAATTATCATACCGACTTACGGCTTGCAAAGACTTATTTTCTCTATTATTGTCTATATTCCTCGCCCTATTAATCATCTCAAATCAAGTTTCTAAGTGCTTTCTTGAATAGTGCACAACAATTTCTTGTTGGTTCGCTTATTTTGGAAATGAATGGAATTCCTCTGCTTCAGCTTGCCTAAAAGATCCGTCCTTCACGAATTTCTTTCATCATAAGCAAGGCAAGATTAAATTTTACTATAGAACGATCTTTCGAGCTTTATGTGCTCTTTCAACCCTTATTAGATTAATGTTTATCTGAAGTTTGATAAGCCAGTGTGTGAAATCAAGTCATTGGACGCAATATGCTAGTCGTTATTAAAGAAACTGCTCATATATCAATATTAAAATGCAAAAATGAATTAAGCAGAGATTCTATTCTTTTGATCTTCCTTGATTTAATATCTTTTCAATTTTAACTCTCCTATAGTTTGTGTTGGGGCATGTGCTTTATTTATTTTTTTTAATTCTTATCGAATAAATCGAGTCTACTTAGCGGATTACATTTACAGATTATAATCCTGTTATAAAAGTGTGTTGCATTAAACTTGCAAAAGAAGAATTACATTTTCAATCATTCGTTTTAGCAAATACAGGCATTTTGTCAAAAGAATGGCAGCACAAATAAAATATTATTTCATTGATAATTGTATGGTAGACTCCTTTATATTTAATTTCACTTATCTCTAGAGATCAAGTTTGATTTAATATTCTTAGCCACTTCTAAGCAATGATTTTTATATGAAGTAAAACTTTCCGATAAGGGGAGTGAGATCTTTTTTATATATATTTTACAAAGCTTAAGGAAGACTACTTTAATGAATATGATAATTGAGGTTATTCATAATCTTACATTTCAATCTTTCTTCTCTAAATTTATAATATTTGTTTACTAGCTCTAATTTAAAATAGATTTTGAAAGAAAGAAGTATAAATATTAAAAATTTTAATAATTTTAATTTTCTATTTCCAAAAACTTCTTAAATCTCGTTATGAGAAAGTTGAGCAGCATCTCGTCGGCAAAAATGGAAATTCAAAGATAAAAGAATGTAGAGAATTTAAATTTAATTAAGTTCAAGCAATTCATTTTAGCCGAAACATTGTCAAAGCCTTGAAATTCATGTTTAAAACTTAAGCTTTAAAGAACATTTTTCTCTATAAGCTAATGAACATTTTAGAAATAGAACAATTAGAATATTATTGTGCGGTTTGATAAAGTGTAGAAGTATCTAAAACCCTAATTCAAGAAAAGGGAAAAATAATACAAATGTTGCATCACATGCATCACTATGATCACGTAAATATATATATTAACATACAAACGGCTTGCAAAGACTTATTTTCTCTATTATTGTCTATATTCCTCGCCCTATTAATCATCTCAAATCAAGTTTCTAAGTGCTTTCTTGAATAGTGCACAACAATTTCTTGTTGGTTCGCTTATTTTGGAAATGAATGGAATTCCTCTGCTTCAGCTTGCCTAAAAGATCCGTCCTTCACGAATTTCTTTCATCATAAGCAAGGCAAGATTAAATTTTACTATAGAACGATCTTTCGAGCTTTATGTGCTCTTTCAACCCTTATTAGATTAATGTTTATCTGAAGTTTGATAAGCCAGTGTGTGAAATCAAGTCATTGGACGCAATATGCTATCGTTATTAAAGAAACTGCTCATTTATCAATATTAACATGCAAAAATGAATTAAGCAGAGATTCCATTCTTTTGATCTTCCTTGATTTAATATCTTTTCAATATTAACTCTCCTATAGTTTGTGTTGGGGCATGCGCTTTATTTTTTTTTTTAATTCTTATCTAATAAATCGAGTCAACTTAGCGGATTACATTTACAGATATAATCCTGTTATAAAAGTGTGTTGCATTAAACTTGCAAAAGAAGAATTTCATCTTCCATCATTCGTTTAAGCAAAAATGACATTTTATCATAAGAAAAGTGCCGCAAATAAAATATTCTCTCTTTGTTATGTCTATGGTAGACGCATTTCAAATAAGTGTAATTTCACTTATCTCTAGAGATCAAGTTTGATTTGATATTTTTAACCACTACTAAGCATTGATTTTAACTTGAAGAAAAAACTTTCCGTTAAGGGGAGAGGGATCTTTTTTATATATATATTTTACAAAGCTTAAATAAGACTACTTTAATGAATATGATAAATTGAGATTATTCATAATCTTGCATTTCAATCTTTCTTCTCTAAATTTATTAGAATTCGTTTACTAGTTCTAATTAAAAATAGATACTGAAAGAAAGAAGTATAAATATTAAAAATTTAAAAAATTTTAATTTTCTATTTCCAATAACTTCTTAAATCTCGTTTTGAGAAAATTGAGCCTCATCTCGTCGGCAAAAATGGAAAATCAAAGATAAAAGAATGTAGAGAAATTAAATTTAATTAAGTTCAAGCAATTCAGTTTAGCCGAAACATTGTCAAAGCCTTGAAATGCATGTTTAAAACTTAAGCTTTAAAGAACATTTTTCTCTATAAGCTAATGAACATTTTAGAAATAGAACAATTAGATATTTATTGTGCGGTTTGATAAAGTGTAGAAGTATCTAAAACCCTAATTCAAGAAAAGGGAAAAATAATACAAATGTTGCATCACATGCATCACTATGATCACCTAAATATATGTAACATACCGACTACGGCTTGCAAAGACTTATTTTCTCTCTTATTGTCTATATTCCTCGCCCTATTAATCATCTCAAATCAAATTTCTAAGTGCTTTCTTGAATAGTGCATAACAATTTCTTGTTGGTTCGCTTATTTTGGAAATGAATGGAATTCCTCTGCTTCAGCTTTTCTAAGAGATCCGTCCTTCACGAATTTCTTTCATCATAAGCAAGGCAAGATTAAATTTTACTATAGAACGATCTTTCGAGCTTCATGTGCTCTTTCAACCCTTATTAGATTAATGTTATCTGAAGTTTGATAAGCCAGTGTGTGAAATCAAGTCATTGGACGCAATATGCTAGTCGTTATTAAAGAAACTGCTCATTTATCAATATTAACATGCAAAAATGAATTAAGCAGAGATTCCATTCTTTTGATCTTCCTTGATTTAATATCTTTTCAATATTAACTCTCCTATAGTTTGTGTTGGGGCATGCGCTTTATTTTTTTTTTTAATTCTTATCTAATAAATCGAGTCAACTTAGCGGATTACATTTACAGATATAATCCTGTTATAAAAGTGTGTTGCATTAAACTTGCAAAAGAAGAATTTCATCTTCCATCATTCGTTTAAGCAAAAATGACATTTTATCATAAGACAATCAAGTAGCACAATATAAAATA
Organism: Oxytricha trifallax; assembly: GCA_000711775.1. Lineage (NCBI taxonomy): Eukaryota > Ciliophora > Spirotrichea > Sporadotrichida > Oxytrichidae > Oxytricha > Oxytricha trifallax. The sequence continues at coordinate 12,029 of ARYC01001117.1, read as the reverse complement.
TTCTTCTCTTTTAAGGTATGGTAATGCCGAATAAGTGTAATTTCACTTATCTCTAGAGATCAAGTTTGATTTGATATTTTTAACCACTACTAAGCATTGATTTTAACTTGAAGAAAAACTTTCCGTTAAGGGGAGAGGGATCTTTTTTATATATATATTTTACAAAGCTTAAATAAGACTACTTTAATGAATATGATAAATTGAGGTTATTCATAATCTTGCATTTCAATCTTTCTTCTCTAAATTTATTAGAATTCGTTTACTAGCTCTAATTAAAAATAGATACTGAAAGAAAGAAGTATAAATATTAAAAATTTAAAAGATTTTAATTTTCTATTTCCAATAACTTCTTAAATCTCGTTTTGAGAAAATTGAGCAGCATCTCGTCGGCAAAAATAAAATCAAAGATAAAAGAATGTAGAGAAATTAAATTTAATTAAGTTCAAGCAATTCATTTTAGCCGAAACATTGTCAAAGCCTTGAAATTCATGTTTAAAACTTAAGCTTTAAAGAACATTTTTCTCTATAAGCTAATGAACATTTTAGAAATAGAACAATTAGAATATTATTGTGCGGTTTGATAAAGTGTAGAAGTATCTAAAACCCTAATTCAAGAAAAGGGAAAAATAATACAAATGTTGCATCACATGCATCACTATGATCACGTAAATATATGTTAACATCCGACTACGGCTTGCAAAGACTTATTTTCTCTATTATTGTCTATATTCCTCGCCCTATTAATCATCTCAAATCAAGTTTCTAAGTGCTTTCTTGAATAGTGCACAACAATTTCTTGTTGGTTCGCTTATTTTGGAAATGAATGGAATTCCTCTGCTTCAGCTTGCCTAAAAGATCCGTCCTTCACGAATTTCTTTCATCATAAGCAAGGCAAGATTAAATTTTACTATAGAACGATCTTTCGAGCTTTATGTGCTCTTTCAACCCTTATTAGATTAATGTTTATCTGAAGTTTGATAAGCCAGTGTGTGAAATCAAGTCATTGGACGCAATATTCTAGTCGTTATTAAAGAAACTGCTCATATATCAATATTAAAATGCAAAAATGAATTAAGCAGAGATTCTATTCTTTTGATCTTCCTTGATTTAATATCTTTTCAATTTTAACTCTCCTATAGTTTGTGTTGGGGCATGTGCTTTATTTATTTTTTTTAATTCTTATCGAATAAATCGAGTCTACTTAGCGGATTACATTTACAGATTATAATCCTGTTATAAAAGTGTGTTGCATTAAACTTGCAAAAGAAGAATTTAATTTTCAATCATTCGTTTTATCAAAAGCAAACATTTTGTCAAAAGAATGGCAGCACAAATAATATATTATTTCTTTGTTAAGTGTATGGTAGACTCCTTTATCTTTAATATTTCACTTATCTCTAGAGATCAAGTTTGGTTAATATTCTTAACAACGTCTAAGCATTGATTTTAACTTGAAGAAAAACTTTCCGTTAAGGGGAGAGGGATCTTTTTTATATATATATTTTACAAAGCTTAAATAAGACTACTTTAATGAATATGATAAATTGAGGTTATTCATAATCTTGCATTTCAATCTTTCTTCTCTAAATTTATTAGAATTCGTTTACTAGCTCTAATTAAAAATAGATACTGAAAGAAGAAGTATAAATATTAAAAATTTAAAAAATTTTAATTTTCTATTTCCAATAACTTCTTAAATCTCGTTTTGAGAAAATTGAGCCTCATCTCGTCGGCAAAAATGGAAAATCAAAGATAAAAGAATGTAGAGAAATTAAATTTAATTAAGTTCAAGCAATTCAGTTTAGCCGAAACATTGTCAAAGCCTTGAAATGCATGTTTAAAACTTAAGCTTTAAAGAACATTTTTCTCTATAAGCTAATGAACATTTTAGAAATAGAACAATTAGAATTTTATTGTGTCATTTGATAAAGTGTCAAAAGTATTTAAAGCCCAAATTCAAGAAAAGGGAAAATAATACAAATGTTGCATCACATGCATCTCTATGATCACTTAAATATATGTAACATACCGTCTACGCCTTGCAAAGACTTATTTTCTCTCTTATTGACTATATTCCTTCGGGACCCCCGCCCCCCCCGTCGCCATCGGCGTACGTCGCCCTATTAATCATCTCAAATCAAATTTCTAAGTGCTTTCTTGAATAGTGCATAACAATTTCTTGTTGGTTCGCTTATTTTGGAAATGAATGGAATTCCTCTGCTTCAGCTTTTCTAAGAGATCCGTCCTTCACGAATTTCTTTCATCATAAGCAAGGCAAGATTAAATTTTACTATAGAACGATCTTTCGAGCTTCATGTGCTCTTTCAACCCTTATTAGATTAATGTTTATCTGAAGTTTGATAAGCCAGTGTGTGAAATCAAGTCATTGGACGCAATATGCTAGTCGTTATTAAAGAAACTGCTCATTTATCAATATTAACATGCAAAAATGAATTAAGCAGAGATTCCATTCTTTTGATCTTCCTTGATTTAATATCTTTTCAATATTAACTCTCCTATAGTTTGTGTTGGGGCATGCGCTTTATTTTTTTTTTTAATTCTTATCTAATAAATCGAGTCAACTTAGCGGATTACATTTACAGATATAATCCTGTTATAAAAGTGTGTTGCATTAAACTTGCAAAAGAAGAATTTCATCTTCCATCATTCGTTTAAGCAAAAATGACATTTTATCATAAGAATTTACACAAATAAAATTATTTCTTTGTTAAGTGTATGTAGATTCCTTTATCTTTGTTATTTCACTTATCTCTAGAGATCAAGTTTGGTTTATATTTTTAACCACTTCTAAGCATTGATTTTAACTTGAAGAAAAACTTTCCGTTAAGGGGAGAGGGATCTTTTTTATATATATATTTTACAAAGCTTAAATAAGACTACTTTAATGAATATGATAAATTGAGGTTATTCATAATCTTGCATTTCAATCTTTCTTCTCTAAATTTATTAGAATTCGTTTACTAGCTCTAATTAAAAATAGATACTGAAAGAAAGAAGTATAAATATTAAAAATTTAAAAGATTTTAATTTTCTATTTCCAATAACTTCTTAAATCTCGTTTTGAGAAAATTGAGCAGCATCTCGTCGGCAAAAATGGAAAATCAAAGATAAAAGAATGTAGAGAAATTAAATTTAATTAAGTTCAAGCAATTCATTTTAGCCGAAACATTGTCAAAGCCTTGAAATTCATGTTTAAAACTTAAGCTTTAAAGAACATTTTTCTCTATAAGCTAATGAACATTTTAGAAATAGAACAATTAGAATATTATTGTGCGGTTTGATAAAGTGTAGAAGTATCTAAAACCCTAATTCAAGAAAAGGGAAAAATAATACAAATGTTGCATCACATGCATCACTATGATCACGTAAATATTGTTACATCCGACTACGGCTTGCAAAGACTTATTTTCTCTCTTATTGTCTATATTCCTCGCCCTATTAATCATCTCAAATCAAGTTTCTAAGTGCTTTCTTGAATAGTGCATAACAATTTCTTGTTGGTTCGCTTATTTTGGAAATGAATGGAATTCCTCTGCTTCAGCTTTTCTAAGAATCCGTCCTTCACGAATTTCTTTCATCATAAGCAAGGCAAGATTAAATTTTACTATAGAACGATCTTTCGAGCTTCATGTGCTCTTTCAACCCTTATTAGATTAATGTTTATCTGAAGTTTGATAAGCCAGTGTGTGAAATCAAGTCATTGGACGCAATATGCTAGTCGTTATTAAAGAAACTGCTCATTTATCAATATTAACATGCAAAAATGAATTAAGCAGAGATTCCATTCTTTTGATCTTCCTTGATTTAATATCTTTTCAATATTAACTCTCCTATAGTTTGTGTTGGGGCATGCGCTTTATTTTTTTTTTTAATTCTTATCTAATAAATCGAGTCAACTTAGCGGATTACATTTACAGATATAATCCTGTTATAAAAGTGTGTTGCATTAAACTTGCAAAAGAAGAATTTCATCTTCCATCATTCGTTTAAGCAAAAATGACATTTTATCATAAGAAAAGTGCCGCAAATAAAATATTCTCTCTTTGTTATGTCTATGGTAGACGCATTTCATATGAGAATTAAAATTTCACTTATCTCTAGAGGATCAAGTTTGATTTTATATTCTAAACCTCTTCTAATCAGCATTGATTGATTTTAACTTGAAGTAAAACTTTCCGTTTAAGGTGGGATCTTCTTTATATATTTTACACACCTTGAAGAAGACTACTTCAATGAATATGATAAATTGAGGTTATTCATAATCTTGCATTTCAATCTTTCTTCTCTAAATTTATTAGAATTCGTTTACTAGCTCTAATTAAAAATAGATACTGAAAAAGAAGTATAAATATTAAAAATTTAAAAAATTTTAATTTTCTATTTCCAATAACTTCTTAAATCTCGTTTTGAGAAAATTGAGCCTCATCTCGTCGGCAAAAATGGAAAATCAAAGATAAAAGAATGTAGAGAAATTAAATTTAATTAAGTTCAAGCAATTCATTTTAGCCGAAACATTGTCAAAGCCTTGAAATTCATGTTTAAAACTTAAGCTTTAAAGAACATTTTTCTCTATAAGCTAATGAACATTTTAGAAATAGAACAATTAGAATATTATTGTGCGGTTTGATAAAGTGTAGAAGTATCTAAAACCCTAATTCAAGAAAAGGGAAAAATAATACAAATGTTGCATCACATGCATCACTATGATCACGTAAATATATGTAACATACCGACTACGGCTTGCAAAGACTTATTTTCTCTATTATTGTCTATATTCCTCGCCCTATTAATCATCTCAAATCAAGTTTCTAAGTGCTTTCTTGAATAGTGCACAACAATTTCTTGTTGGTTCGCTTATTTTGGAAATGAATGGAATTCCTCTGCTTCAGCTTGCCTAAAAGATCCGTCCTTCACGAATTTCTTTCATCATAAGCAAGGCAAGATTAAATTTTACTATAGAACGATCTTTCGAGCTTTATGTGCTCTTTCAACCCTTATTAGATTAATGTTTATCTGAAGTTTGATAAGCCAGTGTGTGAAATCAAGTCATTGGACGCAATATGCTAGTCGTTATTAAAGAAACTGCTCATTTATCAATATTAACATGCAAAAATGAATTAAGCAGAGATTCCATTCTTTTGATCTTCCTTGATTTAATATCTTTTCAATGTTAACTCTCCTATAGTTTGTGTTGGGCATGCGCTTTATTTTTTTTTTTTAATTCTTATCTAATAAATCGAGTCAACTTAGCGGATTACATTTACAGATATAATCCTGTTATAAAAGTGTGTTCCGTTAAACTTGCAAAAGAAGAATTTAATTTTCAATCATTCGTTTTATCAAAAACAAACATTTTGTCAAAAGAATGGCAGCACAAATAATATATTATTTCTTTGTTAAGTGTATGGTAGACACCTTTAAGTGTAATTTCACTTATCTCTAGAGATCAAGTTTGATTTGATATTTTTAACCACTACTAAGCATTGATTTTAACTTGAAGAAAAACTTTCCGTTAAGGGGAGAGGGATCTTTTTTATATATATATTTTACAAAGCTTAAATAAGACTACTTTAATGAATATGATAAATTGAGGTTATTCATAATCTTGCATTTCAATCTTTCTTCTCTAAATTTATTAGAATTCGTTTACTAGTTCTAATTAAAAATAGATACTGAAAGAAAGAAGTATAAATATTAAAAATTTAAAAAATTTTAATTTTCTATTTCCAATAACTTCTTAAATCTCGTTTTGAGAAAATTGAGCCTCATCTCGTCGGCAAAAATGGAAAATCAAAGATAAAGAATGTAGAGAAATTAAATTTAATTAAGTTCAAGCAATTCATTTTAGCCGAAACATTGTCAAAGCCTTGAAATTCATGTTTAAAACTTAAGCTTTAAAGAACATTTTTCTCTATAAGCTAATGAACATTTTAGAAATAGAACAATTAGAATATTATTGTGCGGTTTGATAAAGTGTAGAAGTATCTAAAACCCTAATTCAAGAAAAGGGAAAAATAATACAAATGTTGCATCACATGCATCACTATGATCACGTAAATATATGTAACATACCGACTACGGCTTGCAAAGACTTATTTTCTCTCTTATTGTCTATATTCCTCGCCCTATTAATCATCTCAAATCAAATTTCTAAGTGCTTTCTTGAATAGTGCATAACAATTTCTTGTTGGTTCGCTTATTTTGGAAATGAATGGAATTCCTCTGCTTCAGCTTTTCTAAGAGATCCGTCCTTCACGAATTTCTTTCATCATAAGCAAGGCAAGATTAAATTTTACTATAGAACGATCTTTCGAGCTTCATGTGCTCTTTCAACCCTTATTAGATTAATGTTTTATCTGAAGTTTGATAAGCCAGTGTGTGAAATCAAGTCATTGGACGCAATATGCTAGTCGTTATTAAAGAAACTGCTCATTTATCAATATTAACATGCAAAAATGAATTAAGCAGAGATTCCATTCTTTTGATCTTCCTTGATTTAATATCTTTTCAATATTAACTCTCCTATAGTTTGTGTTGGGGCATGCGCTTTATTTTTTTTTTTAATTCTTATCTAATAAATCGAGTCAACTTAGCGGATTACATTTACAGATATAATCCTGTTATAAAAGTGTGTTGCATTAAACTTGCAAAAGAAGAATTTCATCTTCCATCATTCGTTTAAGCAAAAATGACATTTTATCATAAGAATTGTAACACAAATAAATTATTCTCTCTTTGTTAATTGTATGGTAGGCGCCGAGATAAGTGTAATTTCACTTATCTCTAGAGATCAAGTTTGATTTGATATTTTTAACCACTACTAAGCATTGATTTTAACTTGAAGAAAAACTTTCCGTTAAGGGGAGAGGGATCTTTTTTATATATATATTTTACAAAGCTTAAATAAGACTACTTTAATGAATATGATAAATTGAGGTTATTCATAATCTTGCATTTCAATCTTTCTTCTCTAAATTTATTAGAATTCGTTTTACTAGCTCTAATTAAAAATAGATACTGAAAGAAAGAAGTATAAATATTAAAAATTTAAAAGATTTTAATTTTCTATTTCCAATAACTTCTTAAATCTCGTTTTGAGAAAATTGAGCAGCATCTCGTCGGCAAAAATGGAAAATCAAAGATAAAAGAATGTAGAGAAATTAAATTTAATTAAGTTCAAGCAATTCATTTTAGCCGAAACATTGTCAAAGCCTTGAAATTCATGTTTAAAACTTAAGCTTTAAAGAACATTTTTCTCTATAAGCTAATGAACATTTTAGAAATAGAACAATTAGAATATTATTGTGCGGTTTGATAAAGTGTAGAAGTATCTAAAACCCTAATTCAAGAAAAGGGAAAAATAATACAAATGTTGCATCACATGCATCACTATGATCACGTAAATATATGTAACATTACGACTACGGCTTGCAAAGACTTATTTTCTCTATTATTGTCTATATTCCTCGCCCTATTAATCATCTCAAATCAAGTTTCTAAGTGCTTTCTTGAATAGTGCACAACAATTTCTTGTTGGTTCGATTATTTTGGAAATGAATGGAATTCCTCTGCTTCAGCTTGCCTAAAAGATCCGTCCTTCACGAATTTCTTTCATCATAAGCAAGGCAAGATTAAATTTTACTATAGAACGATCTTTCGAGCTTCATGTGCTCTTTCAACCCTTATTAGATTAATGTTTATCTGAAGTTTGATAAGCCAGTGTGTGAAATCAAGTCATTGGACGCAATATGCTAGTCGTTATTAAAGAAACTGCTCATTTATCAATATTAACATGCAAAAATGAATTAAGCAGAGATTCCATTCTTTTGATCTTCCTTGATTTAATATCTTTTCAATATTAACTCTCCTATAGTTTGTGTTGGGGCATGCGCTTTATTTTTTTTTTTAATTCTTATCTAATAAATCGAGTCAACTTAGCGGATTACATTTACAGATATAATCCTGTTATAAAAGTGTGTTGCATTAAACTTGCAAAAGAAGAATTTCATCTTCCATCATTCGTTTAAGCAAAAATGACATTTTATCATAAGAAAAGTGCCGCAAATAAAATATTCTCTCTTTGTTATGTCTATGGTAGACGCATTTCATATGAGAATTAAAATTTCACTTATCTCTAGAGGATCAAGTTTGATTTTATATTCTAAACCTCTTCTAATCAGCATTGATTGATTTTAACTTGAAGTAAAACTTTCCGTTTAAGGTGGGATCTTCTTTATATATATATTTTACAAAGCTTAAATAAGACTACTTTAATGAATATGATAAATTGAGGTTATTCATAATCTTGCATTTCAATCTTTCTTCTCTAAATTTATTAGAATTCGTTTACTAGCTCTAATTAAAAATAGATACTGAAAGAAAGAAGTATAAATATTAAAAATTTAAAAGATTTTAATTTTCTATTTCCAATAACTTCTTAAATCTCGTTTTGAGAAAATTGAGCAGCATCTCGTCGGCAAAAATGGAAAATCAAAGATAAAAGAATGTAGAGAAATTAAATTTAATTAAGTTCAAGCAATTCATTTTAGCCGAAACATTGTCAAAGCCTTGAAATTCATGTTTAAAACTTAAGCTTTAAAGAACATTTTTCTCTATAAGCTAATGAACATTTTAGAAATAGAACAATTAGAATATTATTGTGCGGTTTGATAAAGTGTAGAAGTATCTAAAACCCTAATTCAAGAAAAGGGAAAAATAATACAAATGTTGCATCACATGCATCACTATGATCACGTAAATATATGTAACATACCGACTACGGCTTGCAAAGACTTATTTTCTCTCTTATTGTCTATATTCCTCGCCCTATTAATCATCTCAAATCAAATTTCTAAGTGCTTTCTTGAATAGTGCATAACAATTTCTTGTTGGTTCGCTTATTTTGGAAATGAATGGAATTCCTCTGCTTCAGCTTTTCTAAGAGATCCGTCCTTCACGAATTTCTTTCATCATAAGCAAGGCAAGATTAAATTTTACTATAGAACGATCTTTCGAGCTTCATGTGCTCTTTCAACCCTTATTAGATTAATGTTTATCTGAAGTTTGATAAGCCAGTGTGTGAAATCAAGTCATTGGACGCAATATGCTAGTCGTTATTAAAGAAACTGCTCATTTATCAATATTAACATGCAAAAATGAATTAAGCAGAGATTCCATTCTTTTGATCTTCCTTGATTTAATATCTTTTCAATATTAACTCTCCTATAGTTTGTGTTGGGGCATGCGCTTTATTTTTTTTTTTAATTCTTATCTAATAAATCGAGTCAACTTAGCGGATTACATTTACAGATATAATCCTGTTATAAAAGTGTGTTGCATTAAACTTGCAAAAGAAGAATTTCATCTTCCATCATTCGTTTAAGCAAAAATGACATTTTATCATAAGAATTGTAACACAAATAAATTATTCTCTCTTTGTTAATTGTATGGTAGGCGCCGAGATAAGTGTAATTTCACTTATCTCTAGAGATCAAGTTTGATTTGATATTTTTAACCACTACTAAGCATTGATTTTAACTTGAAGAAAAACTTTCCGTTAAGGGGAGAGGGATCTTTTTTATATATATATTTTACAAAGCTTAAATAAGACTACTTTAATGAATATGATAAATTGAGGTATTCATAATCTTGCATTTCAATCTTTCTTCTCTAAATTTATTAGAATTCGTTTACTAGCTCTAATTAAAAATAGATACTGAAAGAAAGAAGTATAAATATTAAAAATTTAAAAGATTTTAATTTTCTATTTCCAATAACTTCTTAAATCTCGTTTTGAGAAAATTGAGCAGCATCTCGTCGGCAAAAATGGAAAATCAAAGATAAAAGAATGTAGAGAAATTAAATTTAATTAAGTTCAAGCAATTCATTTTAGCCGAAACATTGTCAAAGCCTTGAAATTCATGTTTAAAACTTAAGCTTTAAAGAACATTTTTCTCTATAAGCTAATGAACATTTTAGAAATAGAACAATTAGAATATTATTGTGCGGTTTGATAAAGTGTAGAAGTATCTAAAACCCTAATTCAAGAAAAGGGAAAAATAATACAAATGTTGCATCACATGCATCACTATGATCACGTAAATATATGTAACATACCGACTACGGCTTGCAAAGACTTATTTTCTCTATTATTGTCTATATTCCTCGCCCTATTAATCATCTCAAATCAAGTTTCTAAGTGCTTTCTTGAATAGTGCACAACAATTTCTTGTTGGTTCGCTTATTTTGGAAATGAATGGAATTCCTCTGCTTCAGCTTGCCTAAGATCCGTCCTTCACGAATTTCTTTCATCATAAGCAAGGCAAGATTAAATTTTACTATAGAACGATCTTTCGAGCTTCATGTGCTCTTTCAACCCTTATTAGATTAATGTTTTATCTGAAGTTTGATAAGCCAGTGTGTGAAATCAAGTCATTGGACGCAATATGCTAGTCGTTATTAAAGAAACTGCTCATTTATCAATATTAACATGCAAAAATGAATTAAGCAGAGATTCCATTCTTTTGATCTTCCTTGATTTAATATCTTTTCAATGTTAACTCTCCTATAGTTTGTGTTGGGCATGCGCTTTATTTTTTTTTTTTAATTCTTATCTAATAAATCGAGTCAACTTAGCGGATTACATTTACAGATATAATCCTGTTATAAAAGTGTGTTGCATTAAACTTGCAAAAGAAGAATTTCATCTTCCATCATTTATTTTAGCTAAAATGAACTGGTTTTCATAAGAATTGTAACACAAATAAATTATTCTCTCTTTGTTAATTGTATGGTAGGCGCCGAGATAAGTGTAATTTCACTTATCTCTAGAGATCAAGTTTGATTTGATATTTTTAACCACTACTAAGCATTGATTTTAACTTGAAGAAAAACTTTCCGTTAAGGGGAGAGGGATCTTTTTTATATATATATTTTACAAAGCTTAAATAAGACTACTTTAATGAATATGATAAATTGAGGTTATTCATAATCTTGCATTTCAATCTTTCTTCTCTAAATTTATTAGAATTCGTTTACTAGCTCTAATTAAAAATAGATACTGAAAGAAAGAAGTATAAATATTAAAAATTTAAAAGATTTTAATTTTCTATTTCCAATAACTTCTTAAATCTCGTTTTGAGAAAATTGAGCAGCATCTCGTCGGCAAAAATGGAAAATCAAAGATAAAAGAATGTAGAGAAATTAAATTTAATTAAGTTCAAGCAATTCATTTTAGCCGAAACATTGTCAAAGCCTTGAAATTCATGTTTAAAACTTAAGCTTTAAAGAACATTTTTCTCTATAAGCTAATGAACATTTTAGAAATAGAACAATTAGAATATTATTGTGCGGTTTGATAAAGTGTAGAAGTATCTAAAACCCTAATTCAAGAAAAGGGAAAAATAATACAAATGTTGCATCACATGCATCACTATGATCACGTAAATATATGTAACATACCGACTACGGCTTGCAAAGACTTATTTTCTCTCTTATTGTCTATATTCCTCGCCCTATTAATCATCTCAAATCAAATTTCTAAGTGCTTTCTTGAATAGTGCATAACAATTTCTTGTTGGTTCGCTTATTTTGGAAATGAATGGAATTCCTCTGCTTCAGCTTTTCTAAGAGATCCGTCCTTCACGAATTTCTTTCATCATAAGCAAGGCAAGATTAAATTTTACTATAGAACGATCTTTCGAGCTTCATGTGCTCTTTCAACCCTTATTAGATTAATGTTTTATCTGAAGTTTGATAAGCCAGTGTGTGAAATCAAGTCATTGGACGCAATATGCTAGTCGTTATTAAAGAAACTGCTCATTTATCAATATTAACATGCAAAAATGAATTAAGCAGAGATTCCATTCTTTTGATCTTCCTTGATTTAATATCTTTTCAATGTTAACTCTCCTATAGTTTGTGTTGGGCATGCGCTTTATTTTTTTTTTTTAATTCTTATCTAATAAATCGAGTCAACTTAGCGGATTACATTTACAGATATAATCCTG
>ARYC01001116.1:0-15502 GCA_000711775.1 Oxytricha trifallax | reverse complement strand
ATGGCTATATTGTGTACATTTGTCAGAGGTCGCGGTGGACTACCTCTCATAAAATTAACATAACAATGTTTTTTACTTTTAAAAAGTTTGCTATTTTAATTGAATATTATGACTTCGATGAAACTCTCAAAGGGTTACTTCTCTGCGAAGCTATAATAAACAAATATATATATATATTTAGGATTGTTCGATGTAAAAATGTCTGTAAATGATTTAAGAATGTCATTTTCATTTATAAATCGTTACGAGACCCATAATTTCCTTCTAAGCAGCAAGTTTAGATGATTCAGAGCACTAAAACATATTTTATTTTTTATTTAGTTCTTACAGAATTAATCAAAACATAGAAGTTTTTGACTTTGACGAGAGATAAAAGCAAATTTTCATATGTAAAAATAAATTTAAATCTGCCATTTTTTCAAAATTTAACATAAAATTTCAATTTAACTCAATAAATTTAAAGGTCATTTGATGATTTCTACAATCGCAAAGCTAGAAATTTACACTAATCTCTATCACAACTTGAAATTTATTTTTTGTTATGAAACCTTATGCTGGAATTGTCAAAGAAAAAAGTTTTATGATGTGAAAAGCATCGAAAAATGCATTAAATTCTATCCTTGTCAAGCAACTAAATAAATAAAAAGAAATGCTATAACTCAAATTCGGAATATTTATTTGAAATACATCGAATTTAATAAAATTTAATCTCAATTGTTGCAAGCTTGAAGATATTTAAATATTCAAAGAACGAAAAAACCTCGAATGAACACATTTAAAAAACACATTATTAATGAGACTTAAGTTGCTTCACATAAACTTAATTGTTAGATCTAAAAGTTTCTATGAAGGATTTGTATGTCATTTTCTAAATCAATATTGTTTCGAGCTATGATTTCCTTCTTTGCTTCAAATTTAGGTGATCCAAAGTACGACACTTTTAAATATACACTTTCTTAAAGTTTATTAACAATATAAGAAAAATCATTAAACATTCTTATGAAACGTATGCATGAAATTTGTCAGTTTTGAGCTCATCTATCCTTAGACTGAATTCCGGGTGACGCCAATTCACGGCTTTTATAGCCAAGTATTAAAAACAAAGATCTGTGTAGTTTCACGCTTATCGAGTGACTACATTATGTTCAAGTCGTTCGTAAACTAAATCAAGTTTCAATTATAGTGACTGGCATTCGGAATTCACATTTTTAAGAAAAATAATAAAATAAATCTCACCAGATTTTAATGATTATGGCTATATTCTGTACATTTGTCATCGGTCGCGTTGGACTACATCTCATAAAATTAGCATAGCAATGTTTCTGACTTTAAAAGATATGCAATTGGATTTGAATATTAGGACTTCGATGAAACTCTCAAAAGGATACTTCTCTACTAACAATATAGAAATGTATATATTATAATTGTCGAAGTAAAATTGTCTTTAATTAATAAGAATGCCATTTTTCATTTATAAATTGTTACAAGCCATAATTTTCTTCTAAGCTTCAAATTTAGATGATTTCTAGAAATCCAAAGCATGAAAACTTATTTTAAATTTAGTTCTTACAGATTTAATCAACACATAGAAGTTTGACTTTGACGAGAGATCGAAGCAAATTTTCATATGTAAAAATAAATTTAAATCTGCCATTTTTTCAAATTTAACATAAAATTTCAATTTAACTCAATAAATTTAAAGGTCATTTGATGATTTCTACAATCGCAAAGCTAGAAATTTACACTAATCTCTATCACAACTTGAAATTTATTTTTTGTTATGAAACCTTATGCTGGAATTGTCAAAGAAAAAAGTTTTATGATGTGAGAAAGCATCGAAAAATGCATTAAATTCTATCCTTGTCAAGCAACTAAATAAATAAAAAGATATGCAATAACTCAAATTCGGAATATTTATTTGAAATACTTCGAATTTAATATAATTTAATCTCAATTGTGGAAAGCTTGAAGATATTTAAATATTCAAAGAACGAAAAAACCTCGAATGAACACATTTAAAAAGCACATTATTAATGAGACTTAAGTTGCTTCACATAAACTTAATTGTTAGATCTAAAAGTTTCTGTGATGGATTTGTATGTCATTTTCTAAATCAATATTGTTTCGAGCTATGATTTCCTTCTTTGCTTCAAATTAGGTGATCCAAAGTACGACACTTTTAAATATACACTTTCTTAAAGTTTATTAACAATATAAGAAAAATCATTAAACATTCTTATGAAACGTATGCATGAAATTTGTCAGTTTTGAGCTCATCTATCCTTAGACTGAATTCCGGGGACGCCAATTCACGGCTTTTATAGCCAAGTATTAAAAACAAAGATCTGTGTAGTTTCACGCTTATCGAGTGACTACATTATGTTCAAGTCGTTCGTAAACTAAATCAAGTTTCAATTATAGTGACTGGCATTCGGAATTCACATTTTTAAGAAAAATAATAAAATAAATCTCACCAGATTTTAATGACTATGGCTATATTCTGTACATTTGTCAGCGGTCGCGGTGGACTACATCTCATAAAATTAGCATAGCAATGTTTCTGACTTTAAAAGATATGCAATTGGATTTGAATATTAGGACTTCGATGAAACTCTCAAAAGGATACTTCTCTACTAAGCAATATAGAAATGTATATATTTATAATTGTTCGAAGTAAAAGTGTCTTTAAATAATAAGAATGCCATTTTTCATTTATAAATTGTTACAAGCCATAATTTTCTTCTAAGCTTCAAATTTAGATGATTTCTAGAAATCCAAAGCATGAAAACTTATTTTAAATTCAGTTCTTACAGATTTAATCAACACATAGAAGTTTGACTTTGACGAGAGATCAAAGCAAATTTTCATATGTAAAAATAAATTCAAATCTGCCATTTTTTCAAAATTTAACATAAAATTTCAATTTAACTCAATAAATTTAAAGGTCATTTGATGATTTCTACAATCGCAAAGCTAGAAATTTACACTAATCTCTATCACAACTTGAAATTTATTTTTTGTTATGAAACCTTATGCTGGAATTGTCAAAGAAAAAAGTTTTATGATGTGAGAAAGCATCGAAAAATGCATTAAATTCTATCCTTGTCAAGCAACTAAATAAATAAAAAGAAATGCTATAACTCAAATTCGGAATATTTATTTGAAATACATCGAATTTAATAAAATTTAATCTCAATTGTTGCAAGCTTGAAGATATTTAAATATTCAAAGAACGAAAAAACCTCGAATGAACACATTTAAAAAACACATTATTAATGAGACTTAAGTTGCTTCACATAAACTTAATTGTTAGATCTAAAAGTTTCTATGAAGGATTTGTATGTCATTTTCAAAATCAATATTGTTTCGAGCTATGATTTCCTTCTTTGCTTCAAATTTAGGTGATCCAAAGTACGACACTTTTAAATATACACTTTCTTAAAGTTTATTAACAATATAAGAAAAATCATTAAACATTCTAATGAAACGTATGCATAAAATTTGTCAGTTTTGAGCTCATCTATCCTTAGACTGAATTCCGGGTGACGCCAATTCACGGCTTTTATAGCCAAGCATTTAAAACAAAGATCTGTGTAGTTTCACGCTTATCGAGTGACTACATTATGTTCAAGTCGTTCGTAAATAAACTAAATCAAGTTTCAATAATCGTGACTGGCATTCGGAATTCACATTTTTAAGAAAAATAATAAAATAAATCTCACCAGATTTTAATGACTATGGCTATATTCTGTACATTTGTCAGAGGTCGCGGTGGACTACATCTCATAAAATTAGCATAGCAATGTTTATGACTTTAAAAGATATGCAATTGGATTTGAATATTAGGACTTCGATGAAACTCTCAAAAGGATACTTCTCTACTAAGCAATATAGAAATGTATATATTTATAATTGTTCGAAGTAAAAGTGTCTTTAAATAATAAGAATGCCATTTTTCATTTATAAATTGTTACAAGCCATAATTTTCTTCTAAGCTTCAAATTTAGATGATTTCTAGAAATCCAAAGCATGAAAACTTATTTTAAATTTAGTTCTTACAGATTTAATCAACACATAGAAGTTTGACTTTGACGAGAGATCAAAGCAAATTTTCATATGTAAAAATAAATTTAAATCTGCCATTTTTTCAAAATTTAACATAAAATTTCAATTTAACTCAATAAATTTAAAGGTCATTTGATGATTTCTACAATCGCAAAGCTAGAAATTTACACTAATCTCTATCGCAACTTGAAATTTATTTTTTGTTATGAAACCTTATGCTGGAATTGTCAAAGAAAAAAGTTTTATGATATGAGAAAGCATCGAAAAATGCATTAAATTCTATCCTTG
This sequence comes from Oxytricha trifallax, assembly GCA_000711775.1. NCBI lineage: Eukaryota > Ciliophora > Spirotrichea > Sporadotrichida > Oxytrichidae > Oxytricha > Oxytricha trifallax. The sequence goes on along the minus strand of ARYC01001116.1, from coordinate 11,149 downwards.
TCAAGCAACTAAATAAATAAAAAGAAATGCTATAACTCAAATTCGGAATATTTATTTGAAATACATCGAATTTAATAAAATTTAATCTCAATTGTTGCAAGCTTGAAGATATTTAAATATTCAAAGAACGAAAAAACCTCGAATGAACACATTTAAAAAACACATTATTAATGAGACTTAAGTTGCTTCACATAAACTTAATTGTTAGATTTAAAAGTTTCTATGAAGGATTTGTATGTCATTTTCCAAATCAATATTGTTTCGAGCTATGATTTCCTTCTTAGCTTCAAATTTAGGTGATCCAAGGTACGACACTTTTAAATAAACACTTTCTTAAAGTTTATTAACAATATAAGAAAAATCATTAAACATTCTTATGAAACGTATGCATAAAATTTGTAAGTTTTGAGCTCATCTATCCTTAGACTGAATTCCGGGTGACGCCAATTCACGGCTTTTATAGCCAAGCATTTAAAACAAAGATCTGTGTAGTTTCACGCTTATCGAGTGTCTACATTATGTTCAAGTCGTCGTTCGTAAACTAAATCAAGTTTCAATAATAGTGACTGGCATTCGGAATTCACATTTTTAAGAAAAATAATAAAATAAATCTCACCAGATTTTAATGACTATGGCTATATTCTGTACATTTTTCAGCGGTCCCGGTGGACTACATCTCATAAAATTAGCATAGCAATGTTTATGACTTTAAAAGATATGCAATTGGATTTGAATATTAGGACTTCGATGAAACTCTCAAAAGGATACTTCTCTACTAAGCAATATAGAAATGTATATATTTGTAATTGTTCGAAGTAAAATTGTCTTTAAATAATAAGAAAGCCATTTTTCATTTATAAATTGTTACAAGCCATAATTTTCTTCTAAGCTTCAAAATTAGATGATTTCAAGAAATCCAAAGCATGAAAACTTATTTTAAATTTAGTTCTTACAGATTTAATCAACACATAGAAGTTTGACTTTGACGAGAGATCGAAGCAAATTTTCATATGTAAAAATAAATTTAAATCTGCCATTTTTTCAAAATTTAACATAAAATTTCAATTTAACTCAATAAATTTAAAGGTCATTTGATGATTTCTACAATCGCAAAGCTAGAAATTTACACTAATCTCTATCACAACTTGAAATTTATTTTTTGTTATGAAACCTTATGCTGGAATTGTCAAAGAAAAAAGTTTTATGATGTGAGAAAGCATCGAAAAATGCATTAAATTCTATCCTTGTCAAGCAACTAAATAAATAAAAAGAAATGCTATAACTCAAATTCGGAATATTTATTTGAAATACATCGAATTTAATAAAATTTAATCTCAATTGTTGCAAGCTTGAAGATATTTAAATATTCAAAGAACGAAAAAACCTCGAATGAACACATTTAAAAAACACATTATTAATGAGACTTAAGTTGCTTCACATAAACTTAATTGTTAGATTTAAAAGTTTCTATGAAGGATTTGTATGTCATTTTCCAAATCAATATTGTTTCGAGCTATGATTTCCTTCTTAGCTTCAAATTTAGGTGATCCAAGGTACGACACTTTTAAATAAACACTTTCTTAAAGTTTATTAACAATATAAGAAAAATCATTAAACATTCTTATGAAACGTATGCATAAAATTTGTAAGTTTTGAGCTCATCTATCCTTAGACTGAATTCCGGGTGACGCCAATTCACGGCTTTTATAGCCAAGTATTAAAAACAAAGATCTGTGTAGTTTCACGCTTATCGAGTGACTACATTATGTTCAAGTCGCGTTCGTAAACTAAATCAAGTTTCAATAATAGTGACTGGCATTCGGAATTCACATTTTTAAGAAAAATAATAAAATAAATCTCACCAGATTTTAATGACTATGGCTATATTCTGTACATTTGTCAGAGGTCGCGGTGGACTACATCTCATAAAATTAGCATAGCAATGTTTATGACTTTAAAAGATATGCAATTTGATTTGAATTTTAGGACTTCGATGAAACTCTCAAAAGGATACTTCTCTACTAAGCAATATAGAAATGTATATATTTATAATTGTTCGAAGTAAAAGTGTCTTTAAATAATAAGAATGCCATTTTTCATTTATAAATTGTTACAAGCCATAATTTTCTTCTAAGCTTCAAATTTAGATGATTTCTAGAAATCCAAAGCATGAAAACTTATTTTAAATTCAGTTCTTACAGATTTAATCAACACATAGAAGTTTGACTTTGACGAGAGATCAAAGCAAATTTTCATATGTAAAAATAAATTCAAATCTGCCATTTTTTCAAAATTTAACATAAAATTTCAATTTAACTCAATAAATTTAAAGGTCATTTGATGATTTCTACAATCGCAAAGCTAGAAATTTACACTAATCTCTATCACAACTTGAAATTTATTTTTTGTTATGAAACCTTATGCTGGAATTGTCAAAGAAAAAAGTTTTATGATGTGAGAAAGCATCGAAAAATGCATTAAATTCTATCCTTGTCAAGCAACTAAATAAATAAAAAGAAATGCTATAACTCAAATTCGGAATATTTATTTGAAATACATCGAATTTAATAAAATTTAATCTCAATTGTTGCAAGCTTGAAGATATTTAAATATTCAAAGAACGAAAAAACCTCGAATGAACACATTTAAAAAACACATTATTAATGAGACTTAAGTTGCTTCACATAAACTTAATTGTTAGATCTAAAAGTTTCTATGAAGGATTTGTATGTCATTTTCCAAATCAATATTGTTTCGAGCTATGATTTCCTTCTTAGCTTCAAATTTAGGTGATCCAAGGTACGACACTTTTAAATAAACACTTTCTTAAAGTTTATTAACAATATAAGAAAAATCATTAAACATTCTTATGAAACGTATGCATAAAATTTGTAAGTTTTGAGCTCATCTATCCTTAGACTGAATTCCGGGTGACGCCAATTCACGGCTTTTATAGCCAAGTATTAAAAACAAAGATCTGTGTAGTTTCACGCTTATCGAGTGACTACATTATGTTCAAGTCGTTCGTAAACTAAATCAAGTTTCAATTATAGTGACTGGCATTCGGAATTCACATTTTTAAGAAAAATAATAAAATAAATCTCACCAGATTTTAATGACTATGGCTATATTCTGTACATTTGTCAGCGGTCGCGGTGGACTACATCTCATAAAATTAGCATAGCAATGTTTCTGACTTTAAAAGATATGCAATTGGATTTGAATATTAGGACTTCGATGAAACTCTCAAAAGGATACTTCTCTACTAAGCAATATAGAAATGTATATATTTATAATTGTTCGAAGTAAAATTGTCTTTAAATAATAAGAAAGCCATTTTTCATTTATAAATTGTTACAAGCCATAATTTTCTTCTAAGCTTCAAATTTAGATGATTTCAAGAAATCCAAAGCATGAAAACTTATTTTAAATTTAGTTCTTACAGATTTAATCAACACATAGAAGTTTGACTTTGACGAGAGATCGAAGCAAATTTTCATATGTAAAAATAAATTTAAATCTGCCATTTTTTCAAAATTTAACATAAAATTTCAATTTAACTCAATAAATTTAAAGGTCATTTGATGATTTCTACAATCGCAAAGCTAGAAATTTACACTAATCTCTATCACAACTTGAAATTTATTTTTTGTTATGAAACCTTATGCTGGAATTGTCAAAGAAAAAAGTTTTATGATGTGAGAAAGCATCGAAAAATGCATTAAATTCTATCCTTGTCAAGCAACTAAATAAATAAAAAGATATGCAATAACTCAAATTCGGAATATTTATTTGAAATACATCGAATTTAATATAATTTAATCTCAATTGTTGAAAGCTTGAAGATATTTAAATATTCAAAGAACGAAAAAACCTCGAATGAACACATTTAAAAAACACATTATAAATGAGACTTAAGTTGCTTCACATAAACTTAATTGTTAGATTTAAAAGTTTCTATGAAGGATTTGTATGTCATTTTCCAAATCAATATTGTTTCGAGCTATGATTTCCTTCTTAGCTTCAAATTTAGGTGATCCAAGGTACGACACTTTTAAATAAACACTTTCTTAAAGTTTATTAACAATATAAGAAAAATCATTAAACATTCTTATGAAACGTATGCATAAAATTTGTAAGTTTTGAGCTCATCTATCCTTAGACTGAATTCCGGGTGACGCCAATTCACGGCTTTTATAGCCAAGCATTAAAAACAAAGATCTGTGTAGTTTCACGCTTATCGAGTGACTACATTATGTTCAAGTCGTTCGTAAACTAAATCAAGTTTCAATTATAGTGACTGGCATTCGGAATTCACATTTTTAAGAAAAATAATAAAATAAATCTCACCAGATTTTAATGACTATGGCTATATTCTGTACATTTGTCAGCGGTCGCGGTGGACTACATCTCATAAAATTAGCATAGCAATGTTTCTGACTTTAAAAGATATGCAATTGGATTTGAATATTAGGACTTCGATGAAACTCTCAAAAGGATACTTCTCTACTAAGCAATATAGAAATGTATATATTTATAATTGTTCGAAGTAAAAGTGTCTTTAAATAATAAGAATGCCATTTTTCATTTATAAATTGTTACAAGCCATAATTTTCTTCTAAGCTTCAAATTTAGATGATTTCTAGAAATCCAAAGCATGAAAACTTATTTTAAATTCAGTTCTTACAGATTTAATCAACACATAGAAGTTTGACTTTGACGAGAGATCAAAGCAAATTTTCATATGTAAAAATAAATTCAAATCTGCCATTTTTTCAAAATTTAACATAAAATTTCAATTTAACTCAATAAATTTAAAGGTCATTTGATGATTTCTACAATCGCAAAGCTAGAAATTTACACTAATCTCTATCACAACTTGAAATTTATTTTTTGTTATGAAACCTTATGCTGGAATTGTCAAAGAAAAAAGTTTTATGATGTGAGAAAGCATCGAAAAATGCATTAAATTCTATCCTTGTCAAGCAACTAAATAAATAAAAAGAAATGCTATAACTCAAATTCGGAATATTTATTTGAAATACATCGAATTTAATAAAATTTAATCTCAATTGTTGCAAGCTTGAAGATATTTAAATATTCAAAGAACGAAAAAACCTCGAATGAACACATTTAAAAAACACATTATTAATGAGACTTAAGTTGCTTCACATAAACTTAATTGTTAGATTTAAAAGTTTCTATGAAGGATTTGTATGTCATTTTCCAAATCAATATTGTTTCGAGCTATGATTTCCTTCTTAGCTTCAAATTTAGGTGATCCAAGGTACGACACTTTTAAATAAACACTTTCTTAAAGTTTATTAACAATATAAGAAAAATCATTAAACATTCTTATGAAACGTATGCATAAAATTTGTAAGTTTTGAGCTCATCTATCCTTAGACTGAATTCCGGGTGACGCCAATTCACGGCTTTTATAGCCAAGTATTAAAAACAAAGATCTGTGTAGTTTCACGCTTATCGAGTGACTACATTATGTTCAAGTCGTTCGTAAACTAAATCAAGTTTCAATTATAGTGACTGGCATTCGGAATTCACATTTTTAAGAAAAATAATAAAATAAATCTCACCAGATTTTAATGACTATGGCTATATTCTGTACATTTGTCAGCGGTCGCGGTGGACTACATCTCATAAAATTAGCATAGCAATGTTTCTGACTTTAAAAGATATGCAATTGGATTTGAATATTAGGACTTCGATGAAACTCTCAAAAGGATACTTCTCTACTAAGCAATATAGAAATGTATATATTTATAATTGTTCGAAGTAAAAGTGTCTTTAAATAATAAGAATGCCATTTTTCATTTATAAATTGTTACAAGCCATAATTTTCTTCTAAGCTTCAAATTTAGATGATTTCTAGAAATCCAAAGCACGAAAACTTATTTTAAATTCAGTTCTTACAGATTTAATCAACACATAGAAGTTTGACTTTGACGAGAGATCAAAGCAAATTTTCATATGTAAAAATAAATTTAAATCTGCCATTTTTTCAAAATTTAACATAAAATTTCAATTTAACTCAATAAATTTAAAGGTCATTTGATGATTTCTACAATCGCAAAGCTAGAAATTTACACTAATCTCTATCGCAACTTGAAATTTATTTTTTGTTATGAAACCTTATGCTGGAATTGTCAAAGAAAAAAGTTTTATGATATGAGAAAGCATCGAAAAATGCATTAAATTCTATCCTTGTCAAGCAACTAAATAAATAAAAAGAAATGCTATAACTCAAATTCGGAATATTTATTTGAAATACATCGAATTTAATAAAATTTAATCTCAATTGTTGCAAGCTTGAAGATATTTAAATATTCAAAGAACGAAAAAACCTCGAATGAACACATTTAAAAAACACATTATTAATGAGACTTAAGTTGCTTCACATAAACTTAATTGTTAGATTTAAAAGTTTCTATGAAGGATTTGTATGTCATTTTCCAAATCAATATTGTTTCGAGCTATGATTTCCTTCTTAGCTTCAAATTTAGGTGATCCAAGGTACGACACTTTTAAATAAACACTTTCTTAAAGTTTATTAACAATATAAGAAAAATCATTAAACATTCTTATGAAACGTATGCATAAAATTTGTAAGTTTTGAGCTCATCTATCCTTAGACTGAATTCCGGGTGACGCCAATTCACGGCTTTTATAGCCAAGTATTAAAAACAAAGATCTGTGTAGTTTCACGCTTATCGAGTGACTACATTATGTTCAAGTCGTTCGTAAACTAAATCAAGTTTCAATTATAGTGACTGGCATTCGGAATTCACATTTTTAAGAAAAATAATAAAATAAATCTCACCAGATTTTAATGACTATGGCTATATTCTGTACATTTGTCAGCGGTCGCGGTGGACTACATCTCATAAAATTAGCATAGCAATGTTTCTGACTTTAAAAGATATGCAATTGGATTTGAATATTAGGACTTCGATGAAACTCTCCAAAAGGATACTTCTCCTACTAAGACAATATAGAAATGTCATATTTATAATTTGTTCGAAGTAAAAGTGTCTTTAAATAATAAGAATGCCATTTTTCATTTATAAATTGTTACAAGCCATAATTTTCTTCTAAGCTTTAAATTTAGATGATTTCTAGAAATCCAAAGCATGAAAACTTATTTTAAATTCAGTTCTTACTGATTTAATCAACACATAGAAGTTTGACTTTGACGAGAGATCAAAGCAAATTTTCATATGTAAAAATAAATTCAAATCTTCCATTTTTTCAAAATTTAACATAAAATTTCAATTTAACTCAATAAATTTAAAGGTCATTTGATGATTTCTACAATCGCAAAGCTAGAAATTTACACTAATCTCTATCACAACTTGAAATTTATTTTTTGTTATGAAACCTTATGCTGGAATTGTCAAAGAAAAAAGTTTTATGATGTGAGAAAGCATCGAAAAATGCATTAAATTCTATCCTTGTCAAGCAACTAAATAAATAAAAAGATATGCAATAACTCAAATTCGGAATATTTATTTGAAATACATCGAATTTAATAAAATTTAATCTCAATTGTTGCAAGCTTGAAGATATTTAAATATTCAAAGAACGAAAAAACCTCGAATGAACACATTTAAAAAGCACATTATTAATGAGACTTAAGTTGCTTCACATAAACTTAATTGTTAGATTTAAAAGTTTCTATGAAGGATTTGTATGTCATTTTCCAAATCAATATTGTTTCGAGCTATGATTTCCTTCTTAGCTTCAAATTTAGGTGATCCAAGGTACGACACTTTTAAATAAACACTTTCTTAAAGTTTATTAACAATATAAGAAAAATCATTAAACATTCTTATGAAACGTATGCATAAAATTTGTAAGTTTTGAGCTCATCTATCCTTAGACTGAATTCCGGGTGACGCCAATTCACGGCTTTTATAGCCAAGCATTTAAAACAAAGATCTGTGTAGTTTCACGCTTATCGAGTGACTACATTATGTTCAAGTCGCGTTCGTAAACTAAATCAAGTTTCAATTATCGTGACTGGCATTCGGAATTCACATTTTTAAGAAAAATAATAGAATAAATCTCACCAGATTTTAATGACTGTGGCTATATTCTGTTCATTTGTCAGCGGTCGCGGTGGACTACATCTCATAAAATTAGCATAGCAATGTTTCTGACTTTAAAAGATATGCAATTTGATTTGAATTTTAGGACTTCGATGAAACTCTCAAAAGGATACTTCTCTACTAAGCAATATAGAAATGTATATATTTATAATTGTTCGAAGTAAAAGTGTCTTTAAATAATAAGAATGCCATTTTTCATTTATAAATTGTTACAAGCCATAATTTTCTTCTAAGCTTCAAATTTAGATGATTTCTAGAAATCCAAAGCATGAAAACTTATTTTAAATTCAGTTCTTACAGATTTAATCAACACATATTAGTTTGACTTTGACTAGAGATCGAAGCAAATTTTCATATGTAAAAGTAAATTTAAATCTGCCATTTTTTCAAAATTTAACATATAATTTCAATTTAACTCAATAAATTTAAAGGTCATTTGATGATTTCTACAATCGCAAAGCTAGTAATTTACACTTATCTCTATCGCAACTTGAAATTTATATTTTGTTATGAAACCTTATGCTGGAATTGTCAAAGAAAAAAGTTCTATGATATGAGAAAGCATCGAAAAAATGCATTAAATTCTATCCTTGTCAAGCAACTAAATAAATAAAAAGAAATGCTATAACTCAAATTCGGAATATTTATTTGAAATACATCGAATTTAATAAAATTTAATCTCAATTGTTGCAAGCTTGAAGATATTTAAATATTCAAAGAACGAAAAAACCTCGAATGAACACATTTAAAAAACACATTATTAATGAGACTTAAGTTGCTTCACATAAACTTAATTGTTAGATCTAAAAGTTTCTATGAAGGATTTGTATGTCATTTTTCCAAATCGATATTGTTTCGAGCTATAGAGGGGGGGGGGGGGGGGGGGGGGGGGGGGGGGGGGGGGGGGGGGGGGAGTTTTTCCTTCTTAGCTTCAAATTTAGGTGATCCAAGGTACGACACTTTTAAATAAACACTTTCTTAAAGTTTATTAACAATATAAGAAAAATCATTAAACATTCTTATGAAACGTATGCATAAAATTTGTAAGTTTTGAGCTCATCTATCCTTAGACTGAATTCCGGGTGACGCCAATTCACGGCTTTTATAGCCAAGCATTTAAAACAAAGATCTGTGTAGTTTCACGCTTATCGAGTGACTACATTATGTTCAAGTCGTTCGTAAACTAAATCAAGTTTCAATTATAGTGACTGGCATTCGGAATTCACATTTTTAAGAAAAATAATAAAATAAATCTCACCAGATTTTAATGACTATGGCTATATTCTGTACATTTGTCAGCGGTCGCGGTGGACTACATCTCATAAAATTAGCATAGCAATGTTTCTGACTTTAAAAGATATGCAATTGGATTTGAATATTAGGACTTCGATGAAACTCTCAAAAGGATACTTCTCTACTAAGCAATATAGAAATGTATATATTTATAATTGTTCGAAGTAAAATTGTCTTTAAATAATAAGAAAGCCATTTTTCATTTATAAATTGTTACAAGCCATAATTTTCTTCTAAGCTTCAAAATTAGATGATTTCAAGAAATCCAAAGCATGAAAACTTATTTTAAATTTAGTTCTTACAGATTTAATCAACACATAGAAGTTTGACTTTGACGAGAGATCGAAGCAAATTTTCATATGTAAAAATAAATTTAAATCTGCCATTTTTTCAAATTTAACATAAAATTTCAATTTAACTCAATAAATTTAAAGGTCATTTGATGATTTCTACAATCGCAAAGCTAGAAATTTACACTAATCTCTATCACAACTTGAAATTTATTTTTTGTTATGAAACCTTATGCTGGAATTGTCAAAGAAAAAAGTTTTATGATGTGAGAAAGCATCGAAAAATGCATTAAATTCTATCCTTGTCAAGCAACTAAATAAATAAAAAGAAATGCTATAACTCAAATTCGGAATATTTATTTGAAATACATCGAATTTAATAAAATTTAATCTCAATTGTTGCAAGCTTGAAGATATTTAAATATTCAAAGAACGAAAAAACCTCGAATGAACACATTTAAAAAACACATTATTAATGAGACTTAAGTTGCTTCACATAAACTTAATTGTTAGATCTAAAAGTTTCTATGAAGGATTTGTATGTCATTTTCAAAATCAATATTGTTTCGAGCTATGATTTCCTTCTTTGCTTCAAATTTAGGTGATCCAAAGTACGACACTTTTAAATATACACTTTCTTAAAGTTTATTAACAATATAAGAAAAATCATTAAACATTCTAATGAAACGTATGCATAAAATTTGTCAGTTTTGAACTCATCTATCCTTAGACTGAATTCCGGGTGACGCCAATTCACGGCTTTTATAGCCAAGCATTTAAAACAAAGATCTGTGTAGTTTCACGCTTATTACGATGACTCGACATTTATGTTCCAAGTCGCGTTCATACTTCGTAAACTAAATCAAGTTTCAATTATAGTGACTGGCATTCGGAATTCACATTTTTAAGAAAAATAATAAAATAAATCTCACCAGATTTTAATGACTATGGCTATATTCTGTACATTTGTCAGCGGTCGCGGTGGACTACATCTCATAAAATTAGCATAGCAATGTTTCTGACTTTAAAAGATATGCAATTGGATTTGAATATTAGGACTTCGATGAAACTCTCAAAAGGATACTTCTCTACTAGCAATAATTAGAAAATGTAGGTATATTTTAATTAAGTTTCGAATGTAAAAGATAACTGGCCTTTTAAATAATAAGAATGCCATTTTTCATTTATAAATTGTTACAAGCCATAATTTTCTTCTAAGCTTCAAAATTAGATGATTTCAAGAAATCCAAAGCATGAAAACTTATTTTAAATTTAGTTCTTACAGATTTAATCAACACATAGAAGTTTGACTTTGACGAGAGATCGAAGCAAATTTTCATATGTAAAAATAAATTTAAATCTGCCATTTTTTCAAAATTTAACATAAAATTTCAATTTAACTCAATAAATTTAAAGTTTATTTGATGATTTCTACAATCG
>ARYC01001115.1:0-22173 GCA_000711775.1 Oxytricha trifallax | reverse complement strand
TTTAATCACATTATTCTACTCCTAAATATTATAAATTGCATAAATCAATGACATATAATTTATATTAATTGCACATTTGAATAAAGTTAAAGAGTGTAGTACCATGATATAAATGCATAGCTTATGGGCAGTTTCTGGAAAGATGATTTGAGTTTGATTATTTACATAGAGAGCAGTAGTGAGTACTATGTTTTTTAACACACCCAGAAGCATTGCAAGTATAAGATTTTTTGAGTTTTTACATTGGTTTATTTTTATTATTATAATAATCATATGTTGAAAAAATAAAATTCCTTTATTCAATTCTTTCGATCTTTAATTTATCTAAAGTTACTGAATTTGGGACAAAAAATCAGAAATAAAAAAAATTTATCTCTAAAATAAAAGATATTTAAAAAAATTTTTTAAAAATCTAATATTTATTAAAATGTTTAAGTAAATCCTATTTTTGTCGAAATTCATTTGGATTTATGTTGTTTTGATTTATTAGAAAATATATTTATAAATAGATTTAAAAATTTAAACTACTTTAGTTTACACAAACAATTTTATCTTATTTAATCATTAAAAAATATAATTAACTATAATAAAATCCAATCAATATTTACGACAAGAACTTAGCATCAACTCTTCAAATTTATATTATGTTTTTGCAAATTCACTCCTATATCTATTAATGCAGAATTAGAATTTAATTTGATAAAAAAAATTAAATTAGTATAATTCAAAATTTAGGATTTGTATTTAGAAAAAAATAGAAATAGGGAACTAAGAATCATTTAAAAATTTCTACTTGCTTTCCAATAAAAAATACTTTTCTAAATGGAATTCTATCAAAAGTTAAATTAAAAATAAAGACATATTTTATAATTATCTAATTTATATTATGAAAGTCGAAAAATTCTATTGTACATATTCCTTTTATTTCCAACAAAATTAAATTTTTTATCAAAATGATCTCTAAACCTATATTATAATAACTAGTTTCTTGACCTTTCGATTAATATCGAGAAGGATATATATTGGCCTACCGGTCATTGTATCTTGGGGAATATGCTCCATTTTAAGTTTTATTATAAAAATGGTTAAAGGTTTGAGGTTCAATGGCTAGCTTATGTTATTTTAAAGTTTCAGTTATCATTGGGTTTTAGTTTTCCTTGGTAAAATAATTTCCATAGCTGAGTCTTATGCCCTCATTAATTTATAAAAATTAATTTAATAAACTATAAAAAAAAGTTATTTACAAATAATAAAATATAATTCTCATTAAATAATCCAACAAATACTGATCCATTACTGTAATGGAATATTCCATACCCGTGAGGCAAATTATTCTCTTATTCTCCTTCGTATCGGTCACCATTTGGATAAAAAATTGTTCCTAACAAATTATAAAAATCTTAAAAATTTGGTAATTACCTTTTCTAGTGCAATTAATTGGATCTCTCTTACTATATATTGTAGAATATTAATTTATTTTTAAAGATACTTGCAAACTTCTAACTTTTTCATATAAAATAATTATTGTTTTTGGCAATACTTTTTTATCTAACCTTGGGGATTGTACCACATAATTCATTCTTCCAATGTATACCCCATCTTCAAATAAACCCTCGTATTCAAGATCATTAAATTTTAGAGTTCCTTTTCCATGATATAAGCCATCCTTAAACTCTCCCTAGTAGCTTGTTTCTAATTTGTCTTAAATTTACTTATATTAATTTTTAAGTTTATCATCTAAAAAAAATTAAAAATCCTTAATAAAAAATAAAATTGTCACGGTAGTTATAGATATGCAAGTTGCCTTCTTTGTGAAATATTTTTGATCCTTCGTATCTATATATTAAATATTCAAAAAACATCAATAAGTTTGTTACAAATATCCCGTAAATCTCATTTCAACCCAACCTTTTTCCGATATATTTTCCCCATCGTATATGTCAAGATCTTAAACTCGAATTAACTTCACTTATGGATTTTGACATTGCCTTATTACACCCTATAATAAATATTACCAATAAATTTTTTTCTTACGCCTAGACTTGAGACATTAAATATAAATTACGAAGTCCAAACATGATAATTTAAAAAAATCAAATTAATATTATCAAATATTAAGAGACATTCAAATGATTAACCACACTAAATAATTCTTCACTTCTGGATAAGTTTACTACAGATTGTGCTTTTATGATTTGATAATTTTATTAAAATTTGGGCATTAAGTAAACATTAGCATTAGGAACTGTCAAATTCTATTTTAGTCTTCCACTCATTAACCAAACATCTGTTACTCTCAAATTATTACTATTCTTTACTACCCAATCTCTGAAAGGATAGTCAATGCCTGCCCAGCTTTGGTGTATTCAATTAATCTTTTTATATAATATTTCTTTAAAATCATATTTTGATTTTAAAGTGTATCTTAAATGCAAAAAAATAATCACATCACCTTGAATTAACTTAAAATATTTATAATGGATTGAAGTTGCTGAATCAAAATTAAGGAAAGACCATTCAGAAATATTACAATGCGAAACACGCTCCATATCAGAATACTTTTTTAATTTCCCAAGATTCACAGCCACTTTTATTACCACTGCTCCATCAAGGCCTTAAGCTCTAAAATCTTATAATATTACATTTATTAAATTATATAAATAGAAATAAAAGAATTCATTTATTATATTAAATAAATCTGCAATTTTGATTGCTTCAACTAATGTAGTAAAGTATATTCCTGACCCCATTTATCCAGATAAGCTCGGCTAAATATGCACATAGTTCTTGTACTAATGCTAAAAACATTTATTTTTGGGGTAATATAAATTATAATTGTTTATATAATTAGAAGTTCAGTTAATAATAAAGATCACGATAAATTATTTTCAATTAATTTAATTTTTCTAGGCAGTATCAATTATTGACGAATATTAATTCATTGAGAAATAGAAAATAAATGATAATGGTCTAATTTCAAGCAATCAAAATTATATATATCTCAATCTAAAATAATAATGTATATATTAAACTCATAAAAATAAAATTGAAAACCATCTGTATTTTATTAATAATCATTGCACATTTGAATAAAATTGCTGAGAGTAGTGCCATGATATAAATGCATAGCTTCTGGGCAGTTCCTGGATAGATGATCAGAGTTGGAACATTTGCAAAGAGAGCAGTTGTGATTATTGTGGTTTTAAACACAACCTCTAATCCTGCAACTCAAATTGGAAGTAGATTTGTACATTATTTGTGTATATTTTTGTAATAATTTGTCAAAAATGTATAGTTATTAATTTAAATATTTCGATCTTCTAATTATCTAAATTTTAAGTTATGATAATTATTTAATTAAAAGAAACTCATTAAATATTGATTTTATTAATTATTTGAATTTATTATATTATATTATATTATTTTATATGATCTAAATAGTTTGATTTTAAGCTATTGAAAATTGTTTCTTATAGTTCAAAGAATAAAAGAATACAATAAAACATTAAATAAAAATTCACATATCAGCCTTTATTTTATTTTAAACCCCTAATTATATTAGAAAATATATTAATTATATATTAATGTAGATTAAATGATATTTGATATATTTTTAAGGGAATGATAAAGTAATTCAAAAATTAGTATAATTCAATTAATGTCCAATTAGAGTACATTATTGTTTAATATTACTACTAAAATTTGGGTAAGAATTATAATTTAAATATTCTATTTAGAGTAATATTAGAGTTGATGGATGATTTATAAATAAAAAAAAGTTATATTTGTTTTGATTGATTTTGTAGAAAATTGTGTATTAAGTTATGTGCTTTGAAATTCACATAAATAATAACTTTTTTACTGAAGAGTGTATATATACAAGCAACCTTAGCCTTATCAACTCATAACCAAGCGACTCTTTTGCCTTCTGCCCACTACCCTTTTCTAGTCTTTCCAGAAGCTGAAGTGTAAACACCGACTCCATGTTACTTTCCATTCAACCACTCTCCCTCGTACTTTCTGCCATCTGGCCAGTAGAATGTACCTTGTCCTTCTTTCTTATCATCGATATATTCACCTTCATATCTTCTGTTGTCAGGCCATGTGAACACACCAGTGCCCTCCATTTTGTTATTTTTCCATTAGCCTTGGTATTGACGACCATCAGACCACTGATAAACTCCATCTCCATCGATGTTATTTTCAATAAATTACCCATCGTAAGTGCTGCCATCAGCCCAGGTGAATTTACCTCTACCATGCTTTTTACCATCTACATAATCACCTTCATAGCTAGCTCCATCTGGCCAGGTCTCGAGACCCTTACCATGTTGTTTATCTTCCTTCCAAGAGCCCTCGTATCTTGCTCCATCTAAATGAGAGTAAATTCCTAAGCCATGAGCTTTATCTTCCTTCCAAAAACCATCATAGATATCTCCGTCTGCATGAATCAAACGACCCTTTCCATTGGCTTTGTTATCTTTCCACCATCCCTCATACATAGAACCATCAGGCCATGTTTAAACACCCTTTCCTTGTCTTACATTAGTGCCTCTCAACCTAATAAAAATATTCAGTAACCATAAGATAAATTCATTAGCTCATAAGAAATCTTCGAAGACTAACTTACCATTCACCTTGATAACGCGCTCCGTTTTCTAAAGTAATTAATTGTCTCTATTCCCTTATTCCAAGACTGGTGTCGTCTTTTCCATAATCAAATCCTCCAAGTTTGTCTCTGATTCTCTATTTAAATGTTTATTATATTGCTTTTACATATCAATATCTTTCTACTTACTTGTACTTCAGGATTATCAAAATTAGCAGGACCATTAAAGTCAAAATGATTCATCATTGATTTCACACCGAATTGCTCTCTGATTTATCTAACTCTCTTTCTATCGAGGTAGCCACGCATTACAGCCTGTATCTTAATAATCATTCTAAGTTTGTTAGGTTGCTAGTAATTTCCTCCAAATTGATTTGTTTCCAAGTTATTTGGGTCAGAATCGCTTGTGCCACAGCAGGCTAAAGAGTTTCCCATTTTATTGATTAGTTTTAAATATATTGTTACAAAATATTATTCACAAAATAAAATTTAATAGTCATAAAAAGAAATTAACATTGAAGTTGAATATTTCTTCGTGCTTTACAAATTCAAAAAAATGTTTGAAATGAAAAGATCTTAAAATATAAAAAATAACATAGCATTCATTTAATTTCGCAAGTTATGATCTACTTTGTTTACTAAATTGCACAGAAATTTTCAATATGCTTATTCTAGTTAAGTTCACTGGTATGATGGCTTTGATGCTGGCATGTTCTTGCTTGCGCTAACTTTACCACCCATTCTTAATTTAGGTTATTTTAATTTCTAATCCTATATATAGAGATTAGTTGCTTTAAAAAAATGTAATCTGGATTGGTTCATTCTGGAGCCTCCCATTTGACTTCTGTTCATAGCAGTTGAAGGTCTAACTGAATACTGCTTCTCCAATTTTATTCTGTCTAAGTTTTATTGATTTTCAAGTTCCTTCTTAACGTTTTGATATCTCTGGAGGAGTCTAAAAAATCAGGTTATTAATACCAAAATTAAATAGTTTTCATATATGTGACGAGTCTTAATTTATCATTCCATTTAAAATATTTGTACTTACTTGTTATGCTCGTTCTCTCTTTGCTTGAGTCTCTCATTCATTGCAGCTTCAATCTTCTTTCTCAAAGCATTCATCTCGTTTTATTGCTTTTAAATGAGCTTTGCCTCTACAGCAACAATTTTCTTATGTCTCATTTGCATATGCTTTTCGCTCTCCTCTTGCTCCATTTGTTAACCCTTGACTTAAACTTAATGAGCCTCTGCGTATTGCTTTTGTCTGGCAAGTTGCACTTCAATTGTTTTCAAGTTAAGAAGCTCAGCTGATTGCTTGAATGTCATAGGCAACGACTGCTCTAGGTTTTATCTATTGATTTCTAGGTCCTTGACATGTCTCTCTTCAATGCTTTGGAGAGCTTATTGGTCCTGTGCTTCGATTTAGGCAAGAGTTTGATCCCAGTTCTTGTTGAATTCTTAATATTCCATGATATGAGCTTGCTCTACTTCCTCACGCTCTTTAGTTTAGTTATAGATTAATTCATCTCTGCGTCTTTGGAAATCTTGGGCTCTCAATTCTTCAATACGATTCTTTGCCATCTCAGCCTCTATAAATCGTGGATTAAGCATTTGAAGCTCTCATTAAAAGTAAGTATTATATTGATTCACTATACTTACCAACATATTTGCCTTCCATTTCGCATTGCTTTCTGTGATCTTCCAAAACAGCACTGTAAGAAATAAATTTAAGAAATCATGCATTAGTTTTAACATTTAACCTCCATTTTTAAATGAAAGATATTATGATTGTTAATTTATATAAATCTCTCATTCTTGCGTAGATCATATCTACTTATCTATATGTTCAATTACTTACATGAAATCTGCAATGTTCTCTTGATTTGGTTGCTCTTGCATGGCGTTATCCTTGCTTGGGCTATGTTATTGTTGCTTGTTCATTTTATTATAAGTTAACTAGGTAAACTGTGTTAGTTACTAGAGATGGTTTGTGTGTGTACTGTTAGTAAATTAATTATTATTTTCAATTCCGCCCATATATTTCAATTCAAATCTTACACTATCTGTATTATTTATATATTGTTATGTTTGATATGAAAAATTTAATAATAGCTCAGAGTCATTGCTGAATCATCCATAAATATAGTGAGAATTAAATAAATAAATAAATAAAGTTGAAAAATACTTTATAATCAACAGAGCTAGTGATTAAATAAAGCCAATACTCTTTTTTAAATATAAAGCGATATGATTATTGTGTTTTATTTTAAATTTTATATATTATCATCATTTACATTAATCATTATTTAATATTAATTTTATAATGTTTTAAATAATATAATTTTTTGTTTTAACCCAAATTTTATGAATTAAATTAATCGAAGGAAGAAGAAATTTTAAGAATGAAGGTTTCTGGGACTAATCACACAGCTAATTTAAGCACCAACTACTAAACCATAGAGAGCATGGACGATGCCCCTGCTCAAATTTAAACGACTGCAAATGAAAATAAAAAGGCGACTTAGAGATAAAGATCAATAGGTCAAATTATCAAGTAAAAGTTTTAAAAGAATATAACACCAAGATGTAATTAAATAATTCCATAAATTTATGAATAATCTTTATTGGCATATATAATTAAAATTCATAGGTAAAATTCAAAAAATAAGAAAATTATTAATACGAGAAGTCTATGCTTTATTTATTAATTTGACTGAAATTGTTAATCTTTAAAAAATAAAGTTTAATGAATGAGTAGTCAAGAAATACAAACATGGAGTAAAAAAATAATAGCAAGCTTATTTGTAATTATTTACTTTTAAATTACAGCAAGCCAAGTTCGAAATTAAGCTTCTCTGGTTTATTTAGAGGAAGATCTCCAATTTAATCTCTTTCTACACACCAAGATACAGTAAAATTAGCATTAATTTTATTTTAAATACATATCACGATAAATAAATGAAATCTGCAGCTATAATGGCACCTCGTGATAAAGCTTTCAAAAGTTTTCTTGGAACATAAATTACATCAAATTACAATTTTTAGTATAACTAATCAAATTAATATATATATGTAAAGTTTTCTCTTAAAGGATGACAATCCTATTAATTTAAGAAAAGATGCTTGTTTTCAAATGTCTACGGGGGATAGCAATATTCCATAATAATCTTTTACTCAAACTAATGAGCAAAGTAAATTGCAGACACAGAATAATAAATTGAACAAATCTGGGCTACCTCCTCTCAAATCTTTTGGATCTTAAGCCTAGCGATTCTTAGAAAGAGTCGGATAATCAAACCA
Source organism: Oxytricha trifallax (assembly GCA_000711775.1). NCBI lineage: Eukaryota > Ciliophora > Spirotrichea > Sporadotrichida > Oxytrichidae > Oxytricha > Oxytricha trifallax. The sequence goes on along the minus strand of ARYC01001115.1, from coordinate 14,264 downwards.
TGCTTAGTACAATCACATATAATTTCATAAAGTATTTATGCTAAACAAAAATGCATGCTTTTTCTTAATTAAATGGCCCAAAGCGCAAACCTGGATAAACGTAGTTAGATGACTCATTTGTGAGTATAATAAGTCTCTCAAAAAATAACTAAATATAGATTTAGTAATAAATAATCGAGCAAATCTTTTCAGCTAAATCTCAAAATCAGGATGCACTCCGCTAAGGGAAGCTTAGGGACCTAGATATCATAAACAATCCTGTTCATAAGCTATTCCTCACATCTAAAACTTACACTAAGTTTCACAGGGGTCTCATGACAGACTGGATGATACAAGTTTTGAGAGTATCAATGTAGAAATAAATAATCATGCAAAATTACAATCAACATAATAACTTATTTTATTAAATATTGAGTATTTAAGGTATAGAATCCTCATACATATTATACCGCGCAACACATAATGGATTCTTATTTTATCGAACTGCTTCAAGATCCATAGAGAACTAAGCAAATTGATGAAGAATTTATTAGACTGTCTGGAATTCTTGCAGTTTTTATTGCTTCTAAGTATGATGACACAGTACCCATAACAATACATAATTATTTTAATTGCTTGTAGGTTCAAATAAAATCATTAATATTGAATTCGACAGGTAAACCTAATACTTTATGAAGGAATAAATTTAGATGTTAATAAATAATTAATCTCTCTATTTTTTGTTAACTCTTATTATTATTGTTTTAACAATTAATCTTACTAAGAATTTCAAGAATTTAAATTTTTTTGATACAAACAAAATTTTATAGCATAAAGTTCTGAACTCTTACATTAAAAACATATTTTGAATTATAGTTTATTTGTATCAGCTGGGCATGGGAAATTTTAGATTGACGAGATAAAAGCAAAAGAGTTAGACATTCTTAACACAATTAAATTTAAGATTCATGTTCAGAGTATTTATTAAGCAGCTAGCATACTAATCAAACAATTAAACACCCAATATAAAAGTCAGAAAATTAGCCACGAAGATGAACTCACTCTCAATGAGTTTATTATAATATTTTAAAAAAGGATCAATAATAGCATAAAGTAAATTATTTAACAAATAAAATATCTACTCAAAAATAAAAAACTTAATTCTAAGGTAATTATTTTTCTTCAATTTTCTTGTTTTTGCTAATTTATTAGAATTTCAAATAAAATACAAAAGAGTTTTTGAACTTCCTTTGCTTGATGATTTAGCACTCAGTAGAGATCTCTTTTCAAAATTAATACCTCATGAGCATTACTTTAGCGTATATAGCTTGGAGATATCTTAAGCGCAGCACAAAATAAAAGTTATTCATTAACTTAATTATAAATCAATAATCATTAATGTGATTATACAAATCTTATAATTTATACAATTTATAATCTTATGAAGATTAAATTTTATAAGTTACTTAGTATTAGAGATCCAAATGACATGAACTTACGGGATGCCTTAAGAAGCAACCTGTAAGTGATTGATGATTGCTACAGATTTTTCAAAGCGAATTATGTCTCATACTAGCCCCATGAATACCTCATCAAGTTGTTGATGAAGAAGGTTGTTTTGTTCTACCATGACTTCGAGAGACAAAATATCGCACTTAAAAACCTAGCAAAAATGTACCCTCAGTTTATTATATCATTAAGATTATTTATTAAAGAATTCATATAAACATATTTCTCTTTTTATTTATTCAAGTTTATGAATCAGGAGAGTAAATTGTTATTTTCCAATAAAGACTAGTAGAGTTTAAATTTATAAATGTTTTATAAACATTTCAAAAGTTTATTATGAATGTTTATAAATGAGTTGATAAAATAATATCCAAATATAAATAAAAGAATATATCTATTGATAAACTTTAATCATAGAGATTGATATATAAAAATTGTATTTACAAATAAGCTAAATCCTATTCAATTCTTTTCTATTTCTATTTATACTTATCTTTTATTCTCTATTTCTATTTTAATATGCATATTTTTCCTCATAATTTATTTGTCTAAGATGTTAGAAATTATTAGGTTAAGATATATCAGATATTAAAATAATTCAAGTTTTAAATTTATTCTCTTTCTGAATTATTTCTAGTCGTATTTATAACTAATCATCCGAACTTCATTTTTTAACAAATATATCAACTTAATCATGTTTGCTCTTTTTTACATATAATGGCAATCGAAATATAAAAATATTAATAATCATAAAAGCTTCTTTCAAAAAATTGAAACCCTGAGTTTTAAAAAAAATTGATAAAAATTTTATAAAATAGAATCAATGGCAAAGTCTATTAATTATTTATAAATAATAAAATTTTAAGATATTCAAAATTAACTTTTAAATGAGCATTTAATTAAACACAGGAAGTCTGTCTCAAAAGCAAGGTATACTCTATGATAAATAAAAGCTCTCCACACTCTCAGCTATTAATGTTATTTATTATGATTTATAGTTCAATAGTTTTTAATTGTGTGGTTTTAGGTTTATTCCAAATGCTCTGAGAATATTTATATTTTAATATAAAGCTAGCACTGCTGATTCAAGCAGTTCAGTAAATAGTTGCAGCATAAACATAGACAAAGAAGAGAAGCAATTTTTTCATTCCAGGTTAGCCAGAATATAAAAAGAAAAAACATTCCAGAATAATTAAATAAGTGAATAGAGACTATGTCCTCCACAAAACTTCACAAGCTATGCAAGATTGGGAAAATCATCTAATCTAAAAGATAAAAAATTTGTATTGCAATTCAAAAAATCTCAAATCTAGTTTAATGAGTGCGCTTTGTCGATGAAGTAGGACTAGTTTTATATTTTATAATGTATTTCACATAAAAATCTAAAAGGAAATTAATTAAATTTGTTGAAGTTACTGCCTAGTATAAGCAACAAAGCTGTCAGAAGATAAAATCAGTTGTAAAATTTAGGAATGGAATTTTAACATATATTGAAAGATAATTATTTAGAAGTTCAAAACCCTACCTATTTATAGCCTGCCTTTTTTTGTTAACAATTTTATGCTTTAACACTCTTATTTAAGTATTATTTGCCTATGGCACAGCATAAAATTAAAATAACGTTGAACTAATGAAATGCAAATCCAGATAGCTTTTAATTTCCAACTAAGGAAATCAACCTAAAGTGTAACTTGAATAAAGCAGAACTCCTCAAGTCGATTTCATTAATTAATAAACTTCCATAAGTTCTTCCACCAATAAGAAGTTATTTCAATTTTTTATATTAATGACATAAATAAACATTAAAAGCTCTCTTTAATTATGATATCCTTTAGATTTGAATAATTAATTTTTATATAATATTTAAAGTATAGAGGTTTAATTGGTAAATCGTCTATATAATTAACTAATAGTACCAGTACCCAAAAACTATAAATAGCTCCAATGGCACCAATGTAAATTATTCATAGAAACTGCTCATCACTCAAAACTCAAATAAATTAGCAAATATGCCAATCAATTATAATTTATTAATAATTAATATTCTTAATATAAATACAATTTATTACTCTAAAATATTATGAATCGCATGACTTACTGAGCATTCCTAAAATCCAGAAAGCAGATTTTTTGAGGGGTCATAAAATTAAGCCAAATCACCGCGAGAGAATGATTGACTGGATGAATTAAATTAATTATATTATGGTATTTTTTCAAAACTTTTATTACAATTTTTAAAATTAAGATATTATTATATTGATTCAAGTTCTGAGAGTATTTAATATAAAAAGTGCTCAAGCGTTCTTTTTGTCTGTATCACTAATGGATAGGTACTTAGAAGCAATTATACAATAAATAATTAAACAAAGTTTATTTTTTAATAAATTAATTCAATGTTTAATTATTTTCTTAATATTCAAAGCAAAACAAAAACTTTAAATCTGCGTTCATAAGTCAGAAGTCTATGAAATCGGCTTAGTCTGCATTTATATAGCATCAAAAATTGACAATTCTGATCATATTTATATAGAAGACTTAATTGAGTAAGCTGGCCATAACAAATTTATATTTACTATAAGAATTGGTAATTATTCTTATATTTTGATAATAATTAATTTTAATTTTCTAAGAAGGACATAATAAACAAAGAACTCGACATTTTACAGACGCTATAGTTCAAAATTTGTATTAATTAAATTGTTCACTTATTTAATTTATTCATAAAAATTAATTGAATTAAAATTATTGAAGAGTCACTTTATTCCAAATCAATGAAATTATTCTAGTAACTTCAGAGTTAAAATTCTTTCTCTTAATTAAATGAAGTCGACCTGCAAATATTATAAATGTATTTTAAAAAATAGAAATTTTTAATGCAAACTGTACGAGATTTCATTTTATTCAATTGTCAGTTGTGCCTTCACTCGTATGACTTAGCCAGAGAAAATCAGGAGTTTTTGGCCAGCTCAATAGTAAAATTCGCTCTTCACTATTTATTCAAGAAGTATATCACGAAAATACTATAATTTAAATTAAAATCATGAAAGTAATTTAATTTAAAAGTGTAAATATGAGTATAGCAATAGCATTTTATAGTAACTTTAACTAGCTTTTAATATAAACAATAATTTTTCATGTGTTTGATATATTTATGAAAAATACATGAAAAGCAGCAACTAATGCAAGGAAAACAATCAGTTATAATGACTCAGTTGCAATAGAGTGCAAATCAAATTAATCACACTAAAAAATCAAAAAATCTTCACCAAGCTTTCACGTTAACATTTAAATCATAAAATATATTATCAGGGTTATAAACTGAGCATATTGGAATAAAATAATTTAAGAATATTCTAAAATTACAAGTCAAAGAAGTATAATAACAAAATATTTGCAATTTATTCAAATTTATATTTTTTTGATAATTAAATTTTATTTATAAGTTAACATAATTGTTATAATAAAATTGCATTATATTTATTTTGAAAGTAAAAAGACAAGTACTTGTATATTATAATAATAACGATTCAAAGAACTTAGCAATTAATTTTCCACTATTTTTAACACCTATACAAATCGAAATAATCAGTAAAAGTATAAAGAATCAATGAATGCTCAATTTATATATTGAATTAAAAAAACCATTATTTTTTTTATACAAATAATTTTAATTGCAAAAACAGTTAGAAAATATATAAATATACGACATATTAAACTTTGAATTCCTTTAAGAGACTAGCATTAATTAACTATTAAATTTGAACCTATTAAAAAATAATATTTATAAAACACTCTCAAACTCATTCAGGTAATAATAGTATTTATTTTAATTAAAAACATTGCTCATTATTCACTTTCTAGAATCTATATATAGTCATCCTAATTCTTAAATTTTATAACATATACATGAAGTATAAGAAAATTTCAAAAATTAGATATTAAAATCATTTTATAAATATAAATGGAAAATTAAAAAAGCAACGTGATAATCTGTACAGTATTGAGTAAAAAAAGTTAGGTATAAATTCTTATAAATCTGTAAAAAATTATATCATATTTAATAATAGAATTTTTACACTCTCGCCTAAAATCAGTAATTTAAAAATTTAATTAATTTCTTAATTTTATAGAAATTTATATATCTAAATAGCTGGAATTTGCTATTATAAACAATTTTTTTCATTGCAAATCTTATTTTATTAAAATTGGTAATTTTATGGATGACATAGATATATTAATTTTGCCTTTTCTTCATGTTATAATATAATTTAAGAGGTATATTAATAGATCAATTTATAGAAATTTGATATTTATCAAGTCCATAGATTTGCAGAAACATTCTGAAAAAAATAGCTAATCAGATTTACTGAGTATACTATCTAATTAACAATTGGTATTATTAAAGAATAGTCAATTTTTAAAAAAATAAAATAAAATATTAAAATAAATAAAAAAATCATCTTAGTTGCAACATTTATGCTCTTAAAATATAGCCTTGTTGCAACTAAATGAATATAAAGAAGTATAAGAATAGACTGTTGACTTAAAGAGTTTCCAATGTTTTACGTGTTATACTTAAGTAAATATAAATTTATATTTAGTTGTACTATTATTAAAGAGCTCGGATTATTAAATTTAACTTTAATCAATATTAATAATTATAATAAATAATTTTTAAACTTTTAAGGATATTACACACAATGAAAACAAATAAACCTTTGCTTTATAAGTTGAAATTTAAGAAAAGTAATTTTAATTCATTGAATTTTATAATAAATTATTTGTAAAGGTTTATCTAAAAAACTCATTCACGCCCAAAACTCATAATAGAAAAACTGGATAAGCAAAATTCTTTTATTAATTTCATCCCACTTGGTAAAGAAGTCTCCTAATAAAAAGTGAAGCCTTATCACTTCACTAATTTTTCAGATTCCACAGCATCTATTATAACAAAAAATATATATTAATTTAACTACTGTGACAAATAACTATGGAAATTAATCAGGCTAGACAACTTTTATTTTACTAAAACTTATAAATAAATTTTTAAACAATTCAATATTAAACTGATACCAATACCTATAACATCATATCAACTTTATAATGCTTAGAGTTGCCCAACTTTTCTCAGACTTAATTCTTTAAATCTAGATTAGAACGATAGGGTAGTAATTAAATAAAGTACTCAATTTTATTTTTAAATTAATAAACATAAGTTTTGCTATATTTTAGGGTTCTAATTTAAGCGGAAGGCAATTAGCTCGGGTTAACTTAGGCTCTTCCACGAAATCCAATAAAAATTGTGAAAGTAGTCTCAAGACACAAAATAAGTAAAGTATATTAATTATACCTTAAAGAAAGCTAATAAAAGCAGCATCTAATAGATAACTTTTTTCAAAAAATAGCAAAAAATATTTAGTTTAAATTCATATTTTAGCATTCTACCAGAAATTCAAGAAAAATAATCTCCTGAGGCTGGCATAAGAAGAATACATTAAATTTAATTATGATAAATGCCAAATATTACTTAAAAAAATATTATATTTTAAACAAAATCATTAAGAGATAAGTTAAAATCTTCACTTAAAAAAGGAATCACTCCTTCCACGTAAATCATTAATTGAGATCAATCTCTGCAAAGATATTTGAATTTTTATTGTATTCACAATTCTAAAATTTTGTGAAATTAGACATTTTTAAGCTACAGCAAAGATTAGATAATTTTATCCTAAGAAATTTGATTTTTGTGGAAAAAAAACTATAAGGTTTGAAAGCTTTACAATAAATAATAGGACACTTTATTTATAGTTTTATTTCAATTATCCAACTATGTTAAGCAATCAGTAATATGTTATCAATTAATTTTATTAATAATTTAAAGATAGAATATCAATTGAAAATTAAAACCTATTGTCACAGCTGGTTACTATATAGCTGAAATAGCTAAACCCAGAAATTTCAAGCTCGATTGATGGCACAAGCCCGGCTTCATTTAAGCTAAGAAAAATCAAAATTTATCGTAAAAAAGAACCTAAGAAATTAACTCTAGAGCAAGTTTAGATTAATGCTATATAAGACTACCCAATTATACTTCAGATATCCTAAAGCCAGTAGATATAATTAATAATGGATTAATTCACCATAAATATTTCAAATTTCATTATCAGTTTATGTTATTTAAGAAGATTGTCAGCAATGATTTTACTCCTAAATCACACTAAGCTTGTGATTATAATTTCAGCTCGAAACTTATACCCATTTCTTAATTTGAAAATTAAACTATTCATTATTTTAAAATTACAATTTTCTTAGGAAACATAAATTAAATTAAATCTTAAAAACATCGAAAATATGAAATTTAAATCAGAATTATAATAAAACAGAAGTTAAGTTTTCTCAATTAAGCTTAAATAATTGGGACTTTCTAGAAGTTATTAAATTTTATGGGGAGGGGGCGATATCTGAACCTATGCTTCAGTATCTGAACCAATACTATATTTTTTTTATATTCATGATATAGGTCAATTAAGGATTGAAAAACTGAATTCGGCAATAAAAAATAATTTTGAATTTTTCTAGAGCTTCAATTTTGCAATATAACATAAAATTTATTTGAATAAAAGTAAATGTAACTTTTTTTTCAAATAAAAATAATTTAAAAATAAATAATTTAACAAATTAACGTATTGAATAAGCCTTTGCCCATGGCCAAGATGAAATTTAAAGAATAAAATTTTATATGACAACATATTAAACCCTTTACTCAACAAAAATCTAGTTAAAGAACTAGAGGGAAATCTTGCTTGAGAATCAATAATAATAATGCATGGATGGAGAGGATTCAGAATTTTCTCAACTGAATAAAACAAATTTAGTCACATTTAGGCAATTATATTTTAAAGAGGAGATCATGCAAGATTACATATAAAGGGATTATGGGGATAAGTTAGACATTTTATTAGAAAAAATATTCAATACCAATTATACCAACTAATGCAGAAATAATGTTTAAGGAAGTCAGTGTAAGAATTAAATATCAAAATCATCTTGATTTAAGATAATTTATTACAAAAAATATTATCTGATAAATATAGAATTTTATGTTATATTGCAAAATTGACACTCTAGAAATATTCAAAATTATTTTTATTGCCGAATTCAGTTTTTTCGACCCTAAATTTACCTTTATCATGAATATAAACAAAAAACATAGGTCTTGGTTCAGATATCGCCTCCCTCCGCTAAAACTTGTAAATAAATTAAATAAATTACTTGAAAAAGTTATATATTTGATGAAATAAATAAACTAATAATGCAAATTAATTTTTTAAGTTTTGTATAACATTAATAGGAATTTATAAAACTTGTTAATTTATTTAATTACATTTTTCAAAATTCATCACTATAATACAATAATTAGTTATTATTTTATTATAAAACCCCGTTAGTCAATTAAGAATGAAGATTGGGGATTAAGATTAATGTAATAAAATTTAATTATAATTGGCGTAAATTATTAAAGTTTTGGCTCATTATTAAAGCCATTGGCTCGAATAATTGTCTCTATAAAATAAACCAATCAGGGTGCGTAAATTTGTTTTTAGCCTAATTTATTTAATTTGAGCCAATTATAATTAATTCTTAATTTCATTATTATTAATCCCCAATCTTCATTCTTAATTGACTAAAGGGGTTTTATCAAATTGTATATAAGTTTTATAAAACCAAAGAATACTTTTCTATATTCCTTTTATTTGGATTTGAATTGTATGTGAAATTATTTAATATTCAAGAGCCCAATGATTTTCTCACTTCTCATAAAGTAAAACCTACCCATAGAATTAAAATGGTTGACTGGATGATTTAAGTGCTTAGAGTACTTTAAACTCCCTCTGTTTAGACCTATTTCTAAGCCATATTCATTATGGATAAATATTTTCTAGAAAAATAAAAGTAAGGAGTCATTCTCACAAAAATAGACTTACATGAGTAAATTTAATTAAGAATTTTATATTTAAAAATCATAATTAACTAACTAGTATAACTAATAGGAAGCAAAATATATAAAACTTAAATTTTTTATGAGATAGGATTGGTAGCAATTAAATGCCATAAACTCTCCTATTAGTGATTTAAATAAAGTTATTTTGATATTTATTCTTATTGTAAATTGTATTATATACTCTCTTTAACTTTATAGCTAATTTTGTTTTGGTATTTTCAAGAGCTAGATTTATATATATATATAAATCATATATATATATATTCCTTTTTTTAAATTATTTTTCATAATCTTCTATTAGCAATTATATTACATCTATAAAATTACTAATAAATAATAAGTCGATAACTAAATAAAGAATTTACAGGAATCTATTATGGATAATATTTATTGCTTCCATTAAAGATAAAGTTACTTTAATAACATTTTATTTGCTCGATATAATTAAGTTTAAAACTAAGAGGCTAGGTTTAAAATATAAATTAAAACATTATACAGTTGAAATTAACTCTGCCATTTAAATTTAAGTATGAGATACTTAGTAAATATTTAGAAATAAACTCAAATTACTCTTAAGTTTATTGATTTATTTAAGGGAATTGTATTTTAAATTATAAAAAGCAATAAAAAATAAATATACAGATATAAAAGTAAAATTTTCAAGCACAAATTCTCAATTTTTTTAAGTCTTTAATTTAAAAGAAAATTAAATATTGTAATAATTTATTTTTGTGAATGTTTATAAGTTCAAAATTTGAAGATGTTTAGCACATCGACATGTAAAATATTTTATAAGATGCAGGGCACAACAGATTTAAACACGAATGCATTCACTAAAATTTAGAAATCTTTTTTAAAAATTATTTACTATAACATAAAAAGATTATATTTTTTCATATATTCTATCAAGAGAAAAAGATATACTACAGACCCTTCAGTTTAAAATTAAATATGAGAATATACTTATTTATTTTTATGATTAATTATAAAATTAAAGATGGGAACAATATTTACGAAAAATCAATTATGATCTTGAAAAATATACTGCTAAACAATTAATAAATTTAACTCAAGATTTAAGATTAGGACTTCCTCAATAACTACACTCTTTTCTTATAATTAAATAAAACTCCATAGATAAATTAAGAAGCCAGGATTGGAGTTAAGAACAATTAGATAGAGAATTAAGTATTATTGGCGTACTATTTTAATGTTTGGGCTAATTATTAAAAATATTGGCTCGATTAATTGTCTTTGCAAAATAAATCAATCAAGGTGTGTAAATTTAATTTTTATCTAATTGTTCTTAACTCCAATTTCGCTCTTAATTAATCTATGGGATTTTATATTCGGCTTTTAAATTTGATTAATATTGACATTTTTAAAATAAAATCACATATTGAATTGGGATCCATATATTTTGAATATTGAATCATATAAATTATATGCTAGCTTATACTTCATTATTATGAGTAAGCTAAGGACCTAAGTATAGACCTTCCAAATGTAATAGTCCTATTTGTTTTGAAATTTTTGAAAAATTATTATAAGAGGAAGATAGTCCATAGAGATTGAATTGTCTAAATTAATTAAATAAAACGTAATGAATTAATAATTAAATATATTTCTAATTTATAATATTTATAACATTAAAAATATAGGTATTATTGTAGAAATACATTTGATTTGGGAAATTAAATTTAATTCAAATATAATTATAATTAAATTCGTGGCAGTTAAATTTCTTGAAATCTAGAAAATATTATACATTTTTGATAGAGAATTTAAAATCAGCTTGACTTTACTATTGGCGATATCCCTCTATCGCATCCTTGAAGCGAGGTAACTAGATTTTAATTTTGGGTGATTTGTTTAGTTGATTTTAATGTCAAGTAAAAATCGATTTATCTCGCTTTAGGAATGCAATAGAGGGGTAACGCCAATAGTATAGTCAAGCTGATTTTAAATTCTCTATCAAAAATGTACCATATCGACTAGGTTTGGATAAAGTCAACTGCAACGAATTTAATTTTATAATTATTAATTATAAATTCACTTTTAAATCGAATTTATTCCTACAATATTGATTTAAATTATAATAATTTTTAATTTTAGTAGATTATATTCTCATATTTTAAATCATAATATAATTTTTATCAGAGATGTAAAGAAAATAAAGTTAATGCATGGTCATAAAAATTATTAGAATTTGAAAAATTTACAAATTTTAATAAGCTACCATAAATCACAAAATTTAGACTAGCCTTTCGTATAATACGATATGGATTATTAACACAATTTCACAAATAAGTTCAATACAATCATATAAATATGTATAAATATAATAAACTATTTTTTAAAAAGTAAATATTGTTTTATTTATTTGAATCAAGAACTTAGTTCTTAAAGAATATTAATATAAATAATAAAGTTAAAATATAACAAATATTTAATATTTTGGTAAATATTTACATATATATTTTTTTAAAGTTCTTAATTATAGCAAGTCAAGTGATTTGAAAAATCTTGGAATAAATTTCCCCAAATATGTCTGTAAAAAAGTATAATATATTATTCATAATTATTTAGTAAACAAATTATATTTATTTAATAAAGCTCTAGAGTTATTAACAGAAAATTATATATTAAATAAATGAGAAGGCTTCGAATGAGAAATTATTTGAAAATACATTTCCAAATATAGAAAAACGAACCATAAATAAATTTCTTAATAGTTTTAAGTTTATTAAAGAAAGTATATTATTTGAACTGAGATTTAAAATATTATAAAGTTTATGATTAAAATTTTATAACCAAATCTTTATCTTATTTCTTTTTCTAACGATACTATTGTTGAGTTAAATAGATTGAAAATTCATAATTTAATGTTAATAATATTTTTATCTTTTTGGCAATAAATATTAAACAAATATTTTCAAGTACCTGAAATTAAATTCTAAACAGTTAGCAACCAGTGATACCTAACAGTTGATGCTCTCTTGTGTAATAGTTTTTTGTTTTTATAAAAATAAATCATTCTAGAATATTCTTTTGTTTTCAAACGTAATCTTCAGGTGATTAACAAATTATTTTGTATTCAGAGTTCAAGTTGATTTAAATTGAATTTACTAAAAGCAATTTTTAAATTCTTTCACATTAAAAATAATTTTTTTAAAAAATTGAACTCTAGAAGAAAAATATTCTTTTATCTCTTACCAAAATAAACTATAACAGATATTCAAATTTATTAATATTCATTTTTATAATTTTTGAATCAGAATAAGATAAATTTTCTTATAATTATTTCAAAATTTTGAAAATTTAATTTGAAAAATGCACAATATACTACTTTTAAATTTTATTACAAGTGCATTAATCTTTTTATGATTCGTTTTTTTTTCAAATCTAAGAAACTTTGCATGAATGTGAATTTTATTTTCTATTATAAAATCAAAGGAATTTCAAATAAATGGAAATAGAATTCTAGGGAATGAGTGGGGCATTTTTCAATTTGAGATAAAATCTATAACTTTTTGCTAGGTGGAATAAATTGAATTTTACAATTTATAATTAAATCATTTAATACAATTGTGGAAAAGCTATATAAAGAAAATGTTAATGTGAATAACTAAATAAATATTAATTATGACATTTTATATAGATATAATGACAGTTATCTTCAATTAAACCCTCTTCCTGTTATATATAGTTATTAATATATGTAACTTTTATGGATTGCTTTCATATCGAATTAATGTTATAATTTTTAATTGTAAATCTATTATTGATTGAAAAAAACTATTATGGGAAATAATTATTTAATTGAATATAAAGAAGCTTTTTCTAATCACATTCTTTATATTTTGGATATTTTCCTTTTCATTTATAAATCAAAATTATGTTATGTGGTTTATAATAGTTTAGCATACTATCTTTAATTAAATATCTAAGGTAGTTTTACAGATAATAATTAAATAATTTAAATTAAGACCAAGCTTTAAGTAAGGATTGGTAATTATATTATAATAAAAATGATAAATGATGCATAAGAGTGAATAAAATAAGCAGACCTTTGTATTTATTTTTTTTTAAATTATTCTTTTCCATTTTGCTTATACTCTAACAATAATCATTAATTAATTAAATCAAATAATAATAATGAGTTCTACGCAAAAAAATAATTTTAACTTAATTTGCTTACAATCAACAGGGTAACTTAATATTTATTATATTAAAGTAGTATTTTCTTAGTAATTTGTAAATTCATTAGAACTTTTTATAATAACTTAAATAAGCTGAATCAATGGTTTCTTCACAAAACATAAGTAGACTCGATGTAGTAAGAATGCAGCACTTGCAGCTTGATGATTAGCACTCCAATGTATTTTTTCATAAGAGAGAGTCTAGAGATGAAGTAACTTCAATCAAAATATTTTGCCTATTAAATGATTTATTAATTGTAAAATTTAACGTAATTTGCTAATTGAAATTAATAGAGATGTCCTAAGCGTGAAAAATAGTAGCAATAGTATACATAATTTAAGAAGTCCAGCGTGTATTATTAGAGAAGGCATGCCTGAGATATATTAAATAAAGGATCAAGCAAATATGGCCAAGAAAAATAAAGCTAATTCTGGCTATTTATTGTTTTTCAAATATTTTTAAAAATCAGAAAGTGATATATTAATTTGTAATTATTTGAACCAGAATGATTGTTTTTACATATGAATAAAATAAATTTGTTCGACAAATAAGGTAATAGTTTGGTTAGCTT